>JBAPGN010002846.1:2179-45224 GCA_037355405.1 Vitis amurensis
CAAAACCTGCGCTGATTTGGTTACTCCTGCTCCTACTTTGAAACATTGTTTATTCCAGCACCATTCTGATTTTCCAATTTCCTCCAAAACCCTACTCCCCAACCGGCCCCTAGTCTTTCTTTGGACCTCACCGAATCCCTGCCCGTACTTCACCTTGGAACACTTGGCTTCCGAAAAGATTATCTTTGTCACTAGCCATACCTCCCATATCCCACTTCCAAGTAATGCTTTGGTTCAACAAGGTTAGCTTGCTAATGCCTAGCCCTCCTTTGGCCTTATCTGTACATACCACCTCCAGTTTAACCAAGTGAGTTCCCCGTCCATCTGCCCTCCTCCCACAGAAAAGTCCCTTTGCACTTTCGAGATCTTCTAGCCACCATCTTGGGCAATCCTGAAAGGGGGGTGGATATGAATTTGGTGTAGATTGGCATTACAGCCAAAATACTTTTATTTTTAAATAACTCTTCCCCCTTTAGAGTAATATGCCTTTTCCAAGAGCTAGTCTTCTCCTGACTTCTCTCTTCCACCCCGTTCCCAACATATAAGACGCTCTATTGAGTACCCCTAAGGGATAGCCCAAGTACTGAGAAGTAGAGACCCCCACCTTCGCACCCTAGCTTCACCCCAACTCCTCATTCCCCACCACCTCTCCACTGAATGATCTCGCTTTTGCAGGTATAATCTTTAAGCCCTTGAGCCGCTTCGAACCAGAACAAACCCAACTGAAATGGTTAGTTGTCCTTCCTCCTCACAGAAAATGATAGTATCGTCGCCAAAGAACAGACATAGAGAGATGTGCAAGGCATCACTACTGCCCTATGGCCCCTGATAGAGCCCCCACCTCTCTAATGAGAAACCAACATTTCCATTCCCATGACAAGAGATAAGGAGACAGGGATCTCCTTGTCTAAGGCCTTGAACTAGGGAAAAAGCTGCAGGGCATCCATTAACTTCACTGAAAATTTAGCTAAGATAGGACAACTCCGCACCACCCCACCCACTTAGACCCAATAGCCATTTCTGCAACACCTTCAATAGGAACTTCCATTGATACTGTCTGTAGCTTTCTCAATATCCAGTTTGCATATAAGACCCTTTTCTCTTCGTTTTCCATTGAATCTATCACTTCATGTTTGTAGAGAAGCGTCAAGAATCTGTTTCCGCCACAAAGGCATTCTGAGAATTGAGACCACTTTACCAACCACTCTCTTCAATCTTTGGCCAGCACTTTAGCCAATAACTTAGTAGGAGGCCCCAAGTAGACTGATAGTCTAAAATCCCCAAATCGTCAGCACCACATTTCTTTGGGATCAAACCAAGAAGGTTGTAGGCTTTTAAGGAAAGAACTATGGCTCATAGAATTCCCTGAACATGTCTAATCTCCTCTGTTTAAACAAACCCAGCAGCTTTTTACCAAAAAAGCCAGAGTAAAACCATCCGTGACCAGGGCTTTTATCCCCATTCATTCCATTAAAGCCTGAATCTCCTCCCTGTAAAAGGCCTCCCAACATCTCTGCTCTTCTGACTGATCTGATCTTAGCTGAAGATCCCAAATCCCCTTCCACTCCAATCTCTGGAAAGGTAGCCCTTAAACGTGATTAGCAATTCCTTCTCTAAATTTCCTGCTCCTAAAACCACTCCCCATTAAATTCTTAATCTCTCCACTACAAGTTATTCTACGGTGGGCACTAGGCCATTCGATGAAAGAAACCCGTGTTCTATCCCCCTCTTTCAGCCATTCCCCTGGAAAGTGTCTCAAATGGTTTGCCTCCATTAATCACCCATTTTTTGTAAGTTTCCTTCCTCTTTCTTCAGTCTACTTCTCCGATGGTCAGAATTCTGTCATTTTCCTCCCTATCTAAAATTCCACCTGCTGAAGCGCAGATTTTTACTCTCAGCTACCAAATACTTCTCTATCCATTACTTCGCTTCTGTTGATTTCCTTCATTTAGTGGCCAAGCATTTATAGACACTAGCCCTAAACATCGATTCCTTGCCAACCAGCTGCAGTATTAAGCTCTTTAAATGCCCTCAGCCTTAAGGCCACATATTTTCAATCTGAATGGGGCGCGCACCTCTTCTGTACCCACCCCCCACTAGCATAATGAAAATGACGACACCGGACGGAGCCAGCCTGGCCCCCCCCCTACATGGTTAATCCCACTGAACTGATCTATCCAACTAGGAGACACCAAAAACCTGTCCAAACGAGCCCAAGACTGATTATGTAGACCCCCATTCCAAGTAAAATCTCCCCCCTGCAGCGGGAGATCCACCAGCCCCAAGCTCATCCACGGATTTCAGCAAAGTTCTCATGCTGAGCTATTCCGCCTCTGCCCTCCTTTCCCTGGGAACAAAGTAGATGTTAAAATCCCCCCTATGCACCAGGGATCCTCGCCACAGCCCTCTGATCGCCCGTAAAACTCTTCCCATAAAACATTCCTCTCTACCTTAGAAACGGGCCTAGCACTCCCGTTAAAAACCCACAATTCCATTTCTATATTACAAATCCTGCAGGACAAGGTAAAACTGACCCATCCCTCCCATTCTAATGTCCAAGGCGCCTTCATCCCAGCATATAAAAATACCTCCTGAGCACCCTCGCATCATTTGCCTCCAGGCTATGATTCTCCTGATTGCCTATACTTCTTTGCAATGCTATCCGTTTATACACTGCACTTTGTCGTCTTAGGAATGCACATTAAGTCCACCCTCTGATTTCTAATAAATGTCTTGATTACTTTTCTTTTGGAGTTATCATTTGCCCCCCTCACATTCCAGCTCAAGATTTTCACCTTCATTGTACAACTACAATTTGGCGCCCTTTGCCCTGAACCGAGCCTTTCTGTTTCAACCCTCCCTCATAGTTTATGGAGCATTCTAAACGTTTTAACTCCCTTTCAAATTTAGACTTCTCCAACAACTCTTTGCTATGTATTTTCTCCCTTCTTTTCCTGATCTTTGTCAAAAAGTTAAAATTTCCTTCTCCAACCCCTCCGTAGGGAATCCCAGAAAACTTACTGAATCTTGCCAAACCACTCTCTTCCCAGTTACCTTCCATCTCGCTTCTCACAACTTGAGCATCCTCTATAACACCTGCCCCATCCATCTCCCTTCCTTTAACACTGTTGCATTGTAAGCTTTCCAATTCCTTACACTCCTTGATCCTTTCATTACAGGCCTTATACACTGTTAGCCACAGTGATTTATCGGCCCTACCCTCCTCTTCCAACTCCCAGAGTGATCAAAAGACTCCCCCCCCAGAGTCCGATCAAGAGAAAAAAGAATTAAGATGAAGATTCCCCTTATCCCTTTTCCCCCAGGAACCAACCCCCTTTTCATACCTCATTTGATTCCTCCTCAAGCGCCCTATCCGTCTGTGTCATCCTCACCCCTCCTTGTAGCTTTCTTATGCTCTCCCTCCTCCCTCGCAGCAAAAAACTCTGTTTCTGGGAGCTGACTGTGTGCAGGATCCTTCAGGCTTAAGCCCGTAACCTTGCAGGCCTTTAATCCAAGCAAGCCTTTAACTGTCGTCTGGGCTAGAAGCAGCTTTGGGCCTTTATTAAAGCAGCCCACAGCTTCCCGCTGGGCCTCCGTCTGGGCCACCATCACTTACAGCTTCACTTGGGCCCGCAATTGGGCTTGAAGACTTCCTTTCAGCAGTTGGGACCCAATTGCGATTTGACGGGCTTGGCACTGTGCTTGTCTCGATCCGACCCGACCCGCCCCCCTGCAGCATCGTCCCATCATCTGACGGATGCAGCATCTCGAGCCTCCCGCTCCCCCATCCCTTCCTCACTCGCTGCCCCGCGCGTGGATCTTCTTCACCCCTGACCTCGCTGCTTTGCCGATCCGTTTCTTCCCTGCATTTCCTCCTCAACACCGGCCAACACTCCCACCATAAGGACACCACATGGCTTGCATCTTCCCCTTCAATTTCCAACACGTTGGGTCTGGCTTTCCCTCCCCATTTCACTAGAATTCTAGCCCATTGGAGATCTCTCATCGATCTCGTATTTTCGTCGGCGGTGACAAAACCACCACATGCGTCCCCCACTCGCCTCAGAATTTCTGGGCTCCATAACGGAAATTGGGAGCCCAACAATCCTTACCCATACGTTCCCTTCTCTCTTCCCCCTCTGCCCAACATCCGCTTCTAGGGCTCCAATGTTCCAAACTTACCGGAGATCCTTCCCACGCGCAGCTCCCAGCGGAGACGACTCGTCTGGCCTCCTCCAAATTTTCAAACTCCAGCAGCGCTTTCCTCTCGTTCAACTTAGCCAGCCCTAGATTACCTTTGAGATCCCAAGCCTTTGCCCAGAATTTCCCCCATTTCTCGATCTCATCTTCCCCCCCTAATTCTTCTCTCCAGCTCGCCACAACACAATTTTGCAATTTCCTTTTTAACACTTCTGACTCCCCTTTTGTCACCTTTATTGCAGCGGCATTTAGGTTACCCATCGTCGACTTTCTCACCATTGTTGCATACGACCCTCCCATAGCAACTTTCTCCACAACCTTTCCCTTGTTTTTTTCCGGATTTTTGCCAAAAAACCCTAACACCTGTTCGAGTTTCTCCGCCATTATCGTCCACCCCTTCTTCTCCCTACGACCTCTTGGAACGAAAACGCAAAACCTTTTCCCCTCCGCATCGGCGACCCCTAGGCGAATGAATCCCCCCGCTCTGTTTGTCCCCCGAAACATGGAATACATTCGCCCCTGTTCCTTCCATTCCCTTCCCCATCTGGTTTCTTTCTCACCATTGATACAAAGTTTCAACCCTTCCAAGAAGAGCGTTAAGCTCTCCGCTCCCAACCGGACCCACGACGAGACCCCTCCCTTCTTCTCCACGATGCATCCTTGAATCTTTCCTCTTCTATCTTCCACTGCAATCTCAAACTCCTTAGACTCCACTGAAAACCTACTCTCCTTCCGTCTGATTTGCGACGCCGATCTCTCCTCCTCCTCCTCTCCTTCGCAATCGCCGTCGCCCTCTCTCTCACCCTCTCTCGCCCTCTCTCTCATCTTTACCCAATCAAATGACCATTAACTTTTTCAAAAGTTGGATGTTGTTGTCACATATTTCCAAAACATAACAAGAAAGAGTCTTTCTTTGATTCCAAAGGTTCAAAAAACCTCCCCCTCATATCTTATGTTGGTGTTTGCTTTATTTTTTAGTAGTTCATTAAAAAATCAATTCCATGCAAACTAACAAAAAGGGTACAAAATGAAAGTACAAGAATTCTTGAATATTAAGTCATTTTAAGTTAGAAAATCTTTAAATCTAAGGGTATAACTTATTATATTTGTGAATTTTTACAACTATTTTCTTGGTAGCCAACGATCAAATATATTAATAGTAACTAACCAAAGAGATAGAATTGCCTTCAATTGATGACGTGTTTTTGATCCAAAGGCTAAAAAGTTCTTTTATTTGCTTTATTTGATTGGAGACTAAATTGTTTATAGATGATGGTCCTTTGACTCCAGTTAGTTTCTTTGATTGCTTGGACTCTAGTTGAGGTTGTTGTAGTCCCTCCTGTTTTGTAGATCTTTCTCTTGGTTGAGCCTTTTTGGTAGTGGGTGTATAGGTCCTGTATGCCTTAATCACTCTTTTAGCACCTTTTTTTTTAATTTTTATATACTTCTTTATCTATAAAAAATAGCACCTAACAAAAGAGTAAACAAAAGCATACGTAGTATACATAAATGTGCCAAAATGTCAAACAAAGTAAAAGGATATACAAAAAACGACTCACTCGCCTTGCTTACAACTCAACCAATTGATAAAGTCCATCATAAGTAATAAGCAATCTCTTATGTATGCTCTAAACCCATTCTAAAAAATTGTACATAAAGGATTGTTTAATTGTTTGATTCACTTTTTCAGTATTATCAAACACTCTCCTATTTCTCTTATTCCATAAAGTCTAAAATAATCACAAAGGAGTAGCTCTCCAACCTTTCTTCCTCTTATTCCCAACAAAGAATCTATGTCAACTTAAAAGGACATCTCTTATCGAGGAGTGCAACACCTACTCTATTCTAATAGAACATAAATTGGCTATCATAATATAACTGCTTTCGAGTAGTGTAGGAGGATATGATTAACCATTACTTCTTCTACTTTGCACAAATCCCTTCTATTCAGTATCCTTTAATCCTTTATTCTGATTTAATCAAATGTTAATATCCTTTCTACATAGCTTCCTAAGCAAAAATATCAAGCCTTGATGGAATCCAATGATTCCAAACAATACTGGAAGGGAACCCCTCCTTTCTTCCATTAGATGAAGATGAGAGATTTAACTAAAAATTTGTTACACTTCAAGTTCGGCCAAATTATTTTATCCTCTATATTCATACAAATTGTTTGTGTTAGATGTCTATTAGAAAAGGCCTCCACCTCATCTAGCTACTAGTCATGAATCTATCATATGAACTTAGGGTTCCAACAACCCTCCCCCCTCTTCTTACTCCCATATCTTTGCTATGCATGCATCTTTGATGGTTGCTTTTGAGAATAATATAGGGAAAGCCTATCCCAGGGGTAAGTCAACACACCATCTATCCTTCTAAAATTTCACCTTTACTCATTTCCTATCCTGAAACCAATTCTTCTATTAAAGGCCTCCCACCCGCTTTTGATTGCCTTCCGCACACCCACCCCATACCTTTCCTCACTCCTTTAGAGCACCGTTCCCCCTTTTCCTCCTCATGTTTCCATGTAATAACCCGTTTCCAAAAGGATGCACTCTCAATAGCGAATCTTCAACACCATTTACCAAGAGTCTTGTTAAGAATGGACAAACTTTCAATACCCAAGCCTCCTCCCAACACACACAAGCACTCTTTATCTCTCTCTCTCTCTCTCTCTCTCTCCTCTCTTATCCATGCAAATTATTAATCAATTTACCAAATACGAATTTATGTCAAGAGCCCCTCCTCCTTAAAGGAAAATCCCTTTGGATTTTTCCTGCTTTAAACTTACCTTTCTTTGTATGACAACCTAGTAGAGTGGTTTTTATTATTATTATTATTATTTATTTATTTTTTTAAATTTATTTATCATAGTTACTCTTCCATCTTTTGATAGCTATTGTCCCTTCAAATAGTTAGTCATTTATGAAATATTTCCTTCTTCACATCCCAAATTCATGCTAATTTAAAAGGAGCCCTTAACGAAAGACCCAAATTATTCTTAAGGAGGGTAAGTACTCTACAAACGATTATCTTGGCTAGGTCCTCCATATTGGCAACCCCTCCCTAACCATGATTAATTTGCTTTCTTCTAGATTGATTTTTAAACTTGAGTTTGCCTCAAACCATATGAATGTCTAACTCAAGTACTCCACATACTCCTTTTAGCATTACAAAGAATATGATTATCATCAACAAATAATAGGTGAGAGACCTCCAATCCCTTTCATCCTCTTCCACTAAATGAGAAACGTGCGATGAAGCCCCTTCTTTTGCCCTATTTAGGATACAAAAGAATGCCCCCATGGCCATAATGAAGAGATATGAGGATGGAGGGTCACTCAGTCTAAAGCCTTTATAACTCTGTAAAAAGCTTATTGGGGTCCCATAAATCATTATAGAGAAGCAAACTATAAGATGCACCATTTAATCTATCTTATCCATTTAGGACTAAATCCTATTTTTTCCAAGACCTCCAGCAAAAAACCCCAATTGACATGGTCATATGCTTTCTCGATATCCAACTTACATGTGATCCCAATGGTTGTCAGCCTTGTGAATTTTTACAACTATCTTTGACAACTACACCATTAAAGCACATTTCACGCTTTCATCTCAAGCAAATTACACCAACAATCTATATTCGATATTATTGACTAATATAATCTATGGGTAATAATCAATCTAGGTGTGATAGTTGAACCTCGAAGAAAATTTAGACAAGCTCTTGGACTGTTACACATTGAAAACATTGAGAGTTCACCCATTATCTTCTTGTAATTATCTTTTTGTCTCATTCTTATCAATTTTTTGTGGTTGTATTAGGGAACAAATTAAATGTGATGCCAAAAAAGTATTTTAATCATTTTACACCTAATTTGTGCATAAAAGTAAAATTTTTTGTAGAAGTGTATTGTTTCACTTTTCAAAAGTGATTTCCTGCCGCTTGTTCTTTTCAAAGGAAACTTTTCAAGACAATACCTACATCTGGAGCCTTTTTATGTTGTGTCATTTTCCTAATCAATCTTGTTTTTCAAATCAGTCTTATTGGCTGTTTTTGCATCTTTCTGTGGGCTGGTTTTGCGCCTTTCTGTTGGGTGGTTTTTCACCTTTCTATGGGCTGATTTTATGCCTTTTTTGCGGGCTGGTTTTGTGTCTTTCTGTGGGCTGGTTTTGTGTCTTTCTGTGGGCGGTTTTTGCATCTTTCTATAGGCTGTATTAGAAACAATCATTCGAACTCATCTATAAATAGAGAGTTGGAGAGGTAGTGAAAAAGTGTGAAGGAAGAAACTCTCCATGAGAGAATGAGTTTTGGAGCAAGGGGGTATGTTTCTGCAATTTTCTTACATTTTTCTTTTGTCTTGATTATAGGTTTTTGTTTTATTTCCTCACACTGTCAGGCATCAGTTTGTTTTGGAAATTGCTTAGTAATATCTTAACATGTCCATACTTTGTTATCTCATAATATAGAGGATCATATATGTTGCTTAAGTGTGTACACTTTACATTGCATTTGCACTAATACATATCTCCATAAAGGCATGGCATTTGGGTGTGTTTGCCGAGTAATGATGTCTAGTTCACTCTTAGGACATGTTATGTAGTTGTAGAAATCTTTTAGAACTTGGATTAGGTTTGTGCCAATAGGGTTTCGTATCATCTTGCCAACCTTGATAGGATGTCATTTCATGTAAATGCCAATTTTAAATTCCCTAAACCTAATCCTTCCCATTGTTATTGTTTCAGAAGTATACTTATCACTTCCTTACCACTTCACCACTTCCCCAGCCACCATTATTGTTCTGGGAAAGCACTCCTCATCCATGGCATGCTCCTATTCTTTCTTTTTGATTTTTTGATGAAAGAGTTAAAATAGTGGTGAGAAAGGTAAATATGGTTATTTTTGTTTGTCGGCTTGTGCAAGAGGGGCTCATCTTTAATGGTTGTGACCTTATTAGACTAATGGGCCACAAAGGTGTGCAATGATTGCATAACAATGCTAGGACTGGTCCCTTTAATTTTTCCTTATAGGGATAGGGCTTGTCTCATGAATATCGGATTTGTGTTTGGTCAGGAACATGATAGATCATTTCCCTTCAAGATCAACATTGGAAGATGGGTGGCCTGGCCTAAACTTGTTTTGTGTCCATCATTACCTCTTTTGCATTTCCTTGTGCATTTCTATGTTAGGTTAATAAAATCCATGTTGTTTGCCTTAAGAGTCTCCAGATCCTCTCTTTTCCTTTTTGGGGACTCTTATTTTGTCTTAGGGATCCTTATAAATACTCCTTATTTATTTTTTCTTGAAGGTTTGATTTTTTTCTTTTTTTATACCTCTATATGTTTTTCATTATGGCTGGCCATATCATTCAAATGTCGACTGTTCTAGGAGATATTGTTTTCTATAACACTTTAACACTTTCCATATGAAGATTGATGATTTCAATAATTTCAACCTAAGGCTTTCCATACCCCTTTTCCCTTCTCTCTTGTGCATTTTGTTATTCTATTCATCTTTAGATACTTGTGCTTTTCATCCAATGAAGTGCTTTGCATAGTAATTGAGTTATTCTTGCTAGCATGATCGGCATGGCACTAAAATGTTTGAGGCCATTTCTCCTTATTATTCTTATCCTGTATTCCCTTATTGCTGCTTTGATTTATCAAGCTGAGCAAGTATATTGTGTTGTTTCCTAAATAGAAAGTACCCAACAAAGGAATATATGTTTTGAAGAAATATAACCCATGTTCAACAATATTCCCAGGCTCTTTTGAATATTTAATTTTTTAATAGATGTTGAATTCATGCTTTTCTTAAAAAAAAAATCAAAATTAATTTCTTTCTGTATTAAGAGTTTATTAGCTAAAGTGATTTTCTTGCTTCCTGGCAATAACATCATAGCTTTGATCCCTGATGACAACTGAAATAATTTCTCTCCATTTCTTGATATGCACAGTGATTTTCTGAAAATAGAGATAAAATGTGTAACATGCCCTACCTGATTCACGCAGATCAGTGGAACTCATTGATCTCATAGTTACCAACCATGACCTGGTCAAATTAATGGGGCACAATGGCGGACATTAGCATTTGGATGGTTCTTTAAATTTTTGCATACTAGGATTGGACTCATTCCATCCATCCTGGCTAGGTTTTTGGCTGTGAAAAGTAAAGATCGTTTCCCTTTAGGATCAAGGTTGGAAGATTAGCAACCCAATCCAAACCCACTATTTTTACATCCATATGTCTATGGCACTTCCCTGTACCCTTCTTTGTTGGGTTAATAGCATCCACATTGACTACCGTAAGAGTTAGCATTTCTGGTTCCCATTTTTTTTGTGGAAGGGAGGTTGGGCTCTTAACTTTGTGTTGAGTATCCATATAAAATTTCCTTATTTAATTTTTCTTAATGGTTTTTTTCCTGCTTCTGTTTTATGCACATGATTACTGTCCTGGTTGATATTGTTTTTCTGTAACACTTTAACCACAAAGGGTGTTCTTTCCAATAACGTCTACAATTTGCTTCCTAGGCTTTTCAGAGAGCACCCATTTCCCCATCTGTATGGTTTTGTCTTCCATCTAGTATATTTTGTTACTTTTTGCATCTCTTGATGCTTGTGAATTACATGTGATTTTCATCCATTTCCTAACTAAATATTTTGTTTAGGAATGGAAAAAATGACAGAGAAAATAAATGTCTGCTGCTTCTGCGTGATGTCTACAAAAACGTGTGAACATCTGGAGGAAATTTCCATATGGGTCTCGATGAACTATTGGCTGGAGTTAGGATGCTTTCATATGAGCAGCATCTCTCAGGTATCCTGATCATAGCTTAGGCATAAAGCAAATTAATGTTTCAATATTGTCATTTCTCAGTGTTACCTAGTCGGATTTATGGTTATCAGCTGCATGATGATGAAAGTCTTTCTACCTTTGTTAACAATTCTTTTTCTGCTTTTTAGGTGAGATTCGGAGTTTCAGAAGCTGGAGCTTATGGAATTCCCCAATCTCGTCGACGAGCCAGCATCTCCTGACGAGACGCTCCTCGAATGGCATGTTTTTGCGGGCCTAGAGCTTAAAGTCAATAACTATGCTGCTGTTCACAGTACAGCAACTGGTGGGCCATTCCGTGCAATAACTGTCAGAGACGCGATTGGGGATCTCCCAAATATTGGCAATGGGGCTTGTGAAACAACCATGGAGGTGGGGTTTCTTCACAATTTTTCAGAGAAGCTTCAATCTTATTCATTTTTTTTTTAATTTTTTTTTAATCAGAAGCTTCAATCTTATTCTGCATTCTATCCTTCCTCATACCTGACTGTTTCCTTGCATTATTTTTGGACAGTACCCAAGAGAAGCTTCATCTTGGTACCAAAGGAAGTTTCGAGGAGATATGTCAATCCTAACATATCATATCTCCAAGAAAATGAACGAGCTGAATCTCATCCGATGTAAAAAAATTCCAAAATTTCGAGGAGATGTCAATCCTAACAGATTATATCTCCAAGAAAACGAATGAGCTGAATCTCATCCGATGTAAAAAAATTCCAAAATTTCGAGGGGATATGTCAATCCTAACAGATCATATCTCTAAGAAAATGAACGGGCTGAATCTCATCCGATGTAAAAAAATTCCAAAATGACCAGGAGCTGATTGGCATGAGATCAAGAATGGAAAGGTGCTCTTCTTTTCTGATCTTGTGAATCAAAAGAATTTTCTTTTGATAAATTGCTTTACCCTTATGAGAATATCTGTGTGACAATTATGCTCCAGAAGGTCCAATCTTTTGTGAAATGTATGGTAATTATTTTCTTAAATGTATTTGGCACTTTTATATTATGCTTTCTTAAATGTTTGCTCGTGGAACTGTTAGTTCATTACTTATCTTGCTTCAATTTTTTCCTCTTTCATATGCCTGCAGGTTTTTCTGTTCATAGGGCAAATAGCTAAACTAACACCTCCTTGGCTGCTGAACTTGGCCAAAAGGCATAATCAGTGGAAAGGTACTTTGAAGGTTGGACTGGGTAGGACGTTTTTCCAACCTCTATTACAGATCCTCAACCAATGGGTATGGTTGGAATGTGTTTTCACCCAGATCAGGACAGGATACTTTTTGTTCGAGAATGTGCTCAAACTCAAGTAAGTTGATCTCCTAGTTGTTTCTTTTTCATCTTTTTGCGCCAGGAATTGTTAGTGTGATCGGATATGAAGGCATAAATCTTTCTCTGGATTTGACAATGTATAAATATCAAGTTATTTCACAATTTATTACAACTATGGCTACAATCAAACATTTATATCTGTTGGAATGAAACTGCTAGCTAAATTAGCACATCCAGAACTCCTATAGGTTGTGAATATGAAAATCTAGCTAAAACAGTTTATTACAATGGAATTATTAGCAAAATTAGCTTGGCTGCATCTCCTATTGGTTGCAAATGTGCACAATCAAATTGAATCTTATATGGGAAAAGATAATCCCTTTATATAATGGTTGAGAGGTCTCGATCATGTCATTCCCTTTGTATAATGGTTGGGAGGTCTCGATCATGTCATTCCCTTTGTATAATGGTTGGGAGATCTCGATCTGGTCATCCACTTCTTTACTCCTTTTCAATTGTTGCTGATGAGAATGCAGCATCAACATGGTATTAGAAAATTGTGGCAAGGTTGAGTTGTCGCTTTAATGAAGAGATCTGGAAGCTAGTCATGAGAAGGAATAAACTCCTGAGTTCATTGCATTGAATGAAATGATGGTTCCACTTTAATGTGCATGATGTGCTTGTGAAATACAGGGTTATTGGAAATATGTATGACTCAGTACTATCAACATGGAGCATAATTGAGCTACACAAAGGTCCACTAAATTCAAGGAGTCAGCAGAGCATATCACCTCACTGCTGCAAGAGAACATGGACTTTTAGTCATCTTCATCAGGAGATTTAGAAACCATAGCCTGCATTTTGCTTTTCTATAATTTAGGAGATATACCTACTAAGGACTCACACCAGCCACTGGTAGATTACCTGGTTTTCAATCTAAATGGTAAAGGATATCAGTGTCTTTGTTATTTGTAGTGTTGAATTTGATTGATGGCTGTCAGCTTGGATGGTGGTGAAGTTTATTCCCTCGGTTTACATATCAACTCTTCTTTTGTTTTTGTAGGTGAGATCTGGTATTGAAAAAGGCTGGGGTCTAAGGACTGCCTCCTCCTGAAGAATTTTTCCCTTGAATGACATGAATCAGACCATGTTTTTGCAGGCTGAGAGCTTATTGTCGTGTGATCTGGAAGTTTCCAGTACTTCAATCGGTGCTCCTTTCCGCGCCAATGGCCATTAGAAGAAGAACAATCAGGATCTCCTAGATGTTTGGAATGATTGGTCGATATGCTTGAACTATACCGATCACACTGCAAAGGATATAGCAGTCACTGTTGATCAAAATTGTGAGATTTAAGCCATCATATTATAGCAGCTCCAGGTTGTCATCCTCTAGGAC
The DNA here is from genome assembly GCA_037355405.1 of Vitis amurensis. NCBI lineage: Eukaryota > Viridiplantae > Streptophyta > Magnoliopsida > Vitales > Vitaceae > Vitis > Vitis amurensis. Next base: position 15,880 of record JBAPGN010002846.1, read on the forward strand.
AGCTTGAATATGGTAGCCAAAAAGTGAGGTAGGGAAAGGGAATGAGTGGTGCATGGCATGATGTATGAAAATAATGAATGATGAAGAAATAAAAGATTAATTGAGTTTATGATTCTATAAAATCAAATTCTGAAATTTTAAGGAAAAATTCAATGGAAAAAGAACTTTCGAATTGGATCTATTATACCTATTACTTCACATGGTGATTTGTACTTTGCACATTCAGTTAACCCTAAATCATCAATTGTGATACTTGAAAACACCAATGATATTAAATTTAGCAATTACATGAGACTATGATCAATTGTAAGGATAGATTCTCTTTACTTTATTATCAATTCAATTTTTTTTTTTTTTCATTCCAGATTCTCTCCTATATATTACCCATAACAAATCTAATCTAACATTATGGAAACCTTGAATGAGTTTCCAAAGCATTCATTATGTTCATATTAGAGAAAATTTACATAAGAAATCATCCATTCAAGGTGATTGAAAATCAATGTGAAGAAAATTCAACAATTTTACCATGGAGATGTGTAGTTCACAATAATTCATGCTGATTACCACGATCTTCCTCTAAAATGAAAAAAAAGAGCCAAACATCATTGGAGAAAACATCTCCCAACTAGTATATGGCTTCTAAGAAAATGAAGGAACATTTCAAAAGAGAGAATTCAATTACAAAAATAAAGCTCAGGTATGAAACAGCCAAAAGTTCTTTACAAGTGAGGTCAGGTTTCTTAACCAATTCTGTAGAAGCTTTTATCTTTATTGTTATTCGATCCTTTCTCATACCTTACTACCTCCTTGCACTTTTGCTACGCTGTACCAACAAGTAATATCTATTCCACGGTTAAACTAGTTGAATACAATCTATTCCATGACGTTACTTGGAAGATTGGATGCTAACTAGACCTTGACATCTTTATACTGGCATCCTTTTGCTTCTCTAGTCGTTAGGCTGGAGTTAATTGTATTATACATGTTCTCTCCTTCACGTTTCGTTTATTATTTCCCTTAACAGTATCAGTTTTCGTCTCTGATCACCCATTAATGGTTATTGTGTTGTGGCATATTGTCCACAGGTGGGGATGAATAAAACTTTTCCTTTTTTGCAGGTTTTTTCTCCAATAAATGGAATCAATGAAGCAGTTGGAGTAAAGTTTAATAAGAGATGATCATTTACTCTTATGAGGAAGCTTAGGTGATAACCATGCTCCCAGATGGTTAGTTCAGTCATTGTTGACATGTATTCTGACCATTGGCTCTGTGATTTTTTTATTTTTTATTTTCTCAGAAACAAGGTATATATTGATCAATTTAAAGAGTTCATGAGAAGGATAAGAAATCCTCCCCATAAATACATGAACCTGATGAAAACAACAAACCTGATCAAAACACCTAAAAAACCTCTGCTTACATTTGTACAAAAGAAACAGGATTGGCTCAGTGATCATGCTTATTCACATTTATGATGGGGCTTTTCCTACAAATTCTAAAACAATATCAGCTCATTACTGCTATACATGTTGTATATATATATATATATATATATGGTTGAATTTCGGTTCCTTCAGGTTGGTTTATCTATGAAACAAGTGGTTGATTTAATACGTTTATGACTGCCAATACAATTAAAAGGTACTACCAATGGAAGACTGATTGGAAGGTTAGACTGGCTGCAAATTTCCAACATCTGTTATTTTTGATAGGTAAATGAGCAAATCTATTAAAAGCGCACAAAATACACATGGTGTTTACAAAGAGTGCCAAAAGATAAGCATCTTCGAACATCTGTTATTGACTCAATCAATGGGTACAATTGGATTGTGATTTGATGGGATGCTTATTGTGCTTGATCTCATGTAAGTTGATCACAGATCACCTAATGTTTGCGACTCCAAGCTTCAATTGCCATGGGGTAAGAGGAACTGTTGCAATCAGAATGCTTAGCATAATCAAATCGTGTAAAATAATAGAGAAGTTTCTCTCCTGTATTTTTCTGTGAGAGCTATTATATTTATAATTTTATATTACTTTAGATTTGAACATGAATCAAGATAGATTTATACACCCATAATATTGAATTTAGTTACAAAATCTAAAACTTTTAAAATTTTGAGTTATTATTAACATGCTCCCTCAACAGAGAAATGAAGTCACATTAAGTATGTCACACCAAAATAAAATTCAACAAAACAAGAGAACTTTGGTCAAGACATCCACCACTTTATCAATGGTAGAGATTTACGGCGCATCCAAATTTTTGACAAGCAACATTTTCATGAACAAACGGAAATCAATTTCTATGTGTTGTCTTCTTCCATGGAAAATGGGATCGGTCAAGGGATATGTGACACCGATGTTATCCCACCAAAATGTTGGTTGTGTCAAAAGAAAGACATGGATTTCACAAAGATGTTGGAGCCATGTAATTTCAATGGTACCATAGGTAAAGGCATGATACTCAAATTTGAGGCTTGAAGAAGCAACACCATTTTGCTTCTTAGAACTTCAGGAAAGTACATTTGACCAAAGAAAGATACTAGAGCTATTGGTGGTTTAACAATCATTTGGACAACCAGCACACTTGACCCCTTGAAGTCCAAGATGAGAAAGAGTAGGAGAAGCTTGAAAATACGGATTATGGTAAAAAAATACCCTTCGAATAGCATAAAATACATTTGAAAGCATTAACATCAAAATAATGGAGCACGAGTTTACACACTTTGTTAATAGAAAAAGGGCTTTCAAGCCTTGTAATAGTAATATATCAAAGACCTTCAAATAATTTGGAAGTTTAATAGTAATAAACACTAAACCCTAAACCTTAAGGAGGTGTCTGGAAGTTTTTTATGCAACTTTGAGATGCTTAGGGCAATTTGGAGTAGTTTTTAAGGTACTTAGAGATGCTTGGAAGAGCTTAGCACAACTTTAAAGGTGCTTAGATATGCTTGAAGCAACTTAGAGGTGCTTCAAGGTGGTTGATGTGGTCGACATACTTGACAATCTTGATGTGCTTATTTGAATTCCATATAGGAAACTTATGGAGGAAAGGGCACCCTAGTACCCATAAATAGGGAACCCCATAACTTATTGTAATAAATACCAAGAACTTGAGAATTGCTTCATATTGTAAAGCTTCCTAGTGTTATTACACTTGAATTATTAAAGCATTCTCTTCCTATTGGCTCGGTTTTGTTTTTGCAACTATTCAAGCTATGCCAATTAGGTGCTCAAAGGTTTGAGATGCCTAAATCTCGCAAAGGTTTTTAAGGAAAGACCTAGTTTGTAATAAGTGGTATCAAAGTTGAGGTTATAAGAGGCTTTGTAATTGGGGAAGAAAGGAAATTAACAAGCATGTCTATCTCTAAGATATGTGAGGCAGCTCTTAGCGAGCAGCCTCTTAGTAGAAAATTTAGTACCACCTAGGACGGGAGGAGGGAGATATTGGGGTTTTTTGAATATACATAAGGGTAAGATAGTTTTGGGATAGAATGCGGTTAGGGTTTTATGCCATATGGAGTTTCATGTCATGCTGCATACAAGATATCATTCCTTATAAATAACAATTTCCATTGCCTTGAACCTAATCCTATAATCCTTTCTTGTTGCTAGCTTGTTGTTTCCATTCAACCAAAACCATGCAATTGTTTTTTCCACTAGAACATTTATTGCTTCCATTTCCATATATCATTGATGTTTTGATCATTGTTGGTATATTTTGAAAGAATATCTGTTTGAGCCTCAATGAACTAGTAGTTGGATTTGCCCTTGTTGGTTAGTGTTATACGCATGGTAGAGTTGAGAGGTTTCTTATGCTTGGTAGACAATTTCGTAACTCATTTATTCATGAACATATGAATGTTGAACTTCAAGAATATAACATGGGTGAAAGAATGTATGCATTCTTAGTAATCACTTTTTCTTTATCAATATCAAGAATAATAGTCGATTTAGACCAAGACAAACTACACTACTACATAATTAAAACAACAAGCTGCAAAAAAGGGAAAAGGCTAATATGTAATAAGATGTAAGCATGATAAGGGAAGGTTATTGCAAGCTTCGGTTTGATTTTGGTCAATATGTCAAGAAAGAAATGTGAGGATTTTTTAGGAGATACTAAGAGGAGTATAGGTGTAGTTTGGACTTACTTTACTCTTCATCCTCTCTTTGGGCCTCTATTGGCTAGGCCTTCGAAGGCACCTCCTTGAGCCTTATATTGCTAGATTGGTGTCTTTTATGGAAGTCAAGGAGGTTGGCTAGGAAAACTTCACAAGTATGGTCAGTGCCAATTGAAGTAGTTAAATTGAACTTTGATGGATGTTCTTTGGGCACCCCAGGGCAACTTGGAGGCCTTGTACAAGCAAAAGCTTTGGCTTGTCCAACTTTGTGGTGAAGGGGGATTTTTCTGTTATTGTCTCATGGATGGCTTAAAAGGAAAGAGGTTCATGGAGGCTTGATAGGTGGCTGTGCCAAATATTCAATATCTTTACGAAGGTGGGATGCTCCATTCAATGGGTTCCTTGCATAGCTAATTAGGTGGCAGATGAGCTAGCTACAAGAAGAGCAAAGCATTTGGTATCTTTTATTAGAGATTATGTGCCTCCTTGAGTTGACTTAATATTTGTTCAAATGTTTCTTCACTTTTTGTAACTTCTCTAGTTTGTTTGGCTATATGGTTCCTTTTAAAGGAATCCATTCCCTTGTCTTGATCTAAGTTTGTCCATTATGGAAGGATGTCTCATCCTTCTTGATCTTTTAATAGAAAAGATTGATTGAGTTTATGATTAAAAAAAGAAAATTCTGATAAGGTAAAGACTGCAGAGTGATCCTAGGCCATGTCTATACGCTTACAAGCTTTTTCTATCTAAGGCATTGATAAATATATTTCTTCTTCGATTGTCATATTTGGGAATTTTTATATATTTATTGGGATCATATATATACATCTTTATTATCATAATTTTTGTTGTGAATTCCAAATCTTAATATAACTCTTTTCCAACCATGAACATTTGGAATTTTCTCATTGTTTTTTAAAACATCTTTTCTTATTATGGAATATTCTTCTTTCTTTTTTGTCATGCTTGTCTGCAATAAGTTCAAGTTTATTTATCCCTTGTTTGGATAAACTATATAATCCTCACATTTGTTCATAATTATAGCTGATAAAGTCACTCAACATGTTGTAGTCAATCTCAATTTCTCTTAATCGTATAATACATATTTTTGAACCTTTATCATAAGCAAGTCTTACCTTTAGTTCAAAGGCTCCATCTCTAATGTGTTTCAGAATCCGTACTCTCATTGCTAATGGTGATGTGGCGCAGCTTATATTAAATTTGTTTATACCTCAATTCACACCATCAACAGCTAACCACATTCTATATTTCTTAAAAATGTCTATTTCCAGTGCTATTTAGTGTGTGTTCATAGCTACACATATGGCTATTTATATATAACTTAATTTTAATTTGATCATACGATCACTTGATCATGATATTTTGGGAGCTTTTCAACATAATTTTAAGAGAAATATTTTTTTTCACTGACTGATTCAATTATCCTTTTATAAGCATAATAAATTTTCATGGTGATGCATAATGAAGAGAAAAATGTCAGGGAAAAGAAACCACCTTGCTGTCTGTGGCTAGTTATAGAAGTAAAAGGAGGAAGGGTGTTTAGGTTTAAGAGGGTTTGCCTGATGAGTTGAGCCTTTCTAGGGAAGTGGTTGTAGAAGTTTCTTGGGAAATTAAGATTTAATGGCATAAAGTTACTTTGAGTGTTTATGAATCACACTTCAAAGGATAGGATGCCATCGTTATCATTAGGTTATCACACCATTGACCTTAAGAGGCTGTTGCACAGGTTTTCTTTTCATTTTACCCCTTTGTTTCTTTGTGTGTGTGTTGTTTGGGGGGGGTGGTGTTCTCAGGGGTTTGGGTTTGATGATACACATATCCATTTATAGAAGATATTGGTGCAATGATCAACCTTTTTCACATTCATTTCCAAATATTTTTAGGGTAGCAAGTACTCAAAAGTCTCCTATCTCATTTATTTTAGTCATTTTCTCTTCTCTTTTGCCTTAGAACCTCAATTTTAGTTTTAACCTTTTCTTCCAGGAAATCAAGGAGCTTTACCTTCTTACATCCTTACCACTCACTGCCTTTTTTCAATGATTACAAGAATTTGGTCTTTGGCCTCATTTATTCTTTAGTTCTTTATTTATTTTTATTTTTATTTTCTGCCAATCCGATCTCTTTCTTTTCAGCTTATTTTATATGGAAATCTAAATTCTCTTCCAAATAGCTTTGACGGCTATTTAGGCCTGCCATGTTTAACGATATCCATTGACTTAGTTGAATATGTAAATCTTTTTATCAGTTACTAGTATTTCTCCTTCCTGAGATGATAAGTCAAAATTCACAGTAATTCTTTCTGAAATGATATTTCATAATTCGGTTATGTCAAGTGTCTTCCAACAATAGGTTGGTTTCTGATGGCCAACAAAATTCATTTCTTAACATTAAGGAATATACCTGTGCTTACACACAAGTAATAGTTTCCTTTATATTTTTTGATATGTATACTGATCTTGTAAAAAATTGAAGTCAAGTAATCAAACCCACTGAATCCCTATCAAGATTATTCAAAGTCTTTCCCATCTTGATTTGTCTCAGCACAATCAGGTAAAAGGGAGTGGAACAGGGCATGGACAGTTTTGCTTTAATTTTTGCTTCAGGGATGATATCGATTCCATCGTCACAGCCCAAGTTTGGGATAAGTTCAAGATGGACCATTTCCAACAGGCGTTGGAAGCGTAGTGGCCCATCCCAAGCCCTCTAGGTTGCCATCCTTACCTTCATGGAATTTCTCTACACATTCCTGTTTGGGGTTAATGCATCCCTTTTGGCTGGCTTAACAGTCTGCATGCCCTCCCTAATACAAAATCTCCTCTTTAATTTTGCTATGGAGTTTGACTTTTTTCCCATATTGGTATGTTTCCCGTAGTTGCTGATTATCCTATTTGCATACCCATCCTCCCGTGTGATTTTTTATTTTTTTTTCCCATTTGGCTTTCTATATGATATTTTTCACTTTAATAGCTTTGATTACTGAAATTTGCTCCCCATTTCTTCGTTAGGCTTCCTCATCCCATATCTTTGTGGGTTTATCCTCACTTTTGGGCATTTGATTATTTTATGAATTTCTTAGTGTGAATTGCATGCGCTTTGCTTCTAGTTCCTGAATAAGTATTTGTTTCGGAAATGACAAAAATAAGAAGAAAATCAATGCCTGCAGTTTCTGCATTTGAGAGAGCAGATTCCCGGGCCAACCACCAAAGCAAGAAGAAGATAAACAGTTCTGAAGACGGTGAATATGCTTCTGGTTCTGGTTAGATGCCCAAGTGAGCTGCCACCTGCTTGGTTTTAAGGAAAAAAACTGTGTTTTGGCCCAGAAAACCTTCTGTTGTTGGAACTAAAAGGGAACTCATGTAGGAGGATGAGATCACTTCTCTAGGCTTAGGATTGGGGTAAGATTTTCTTCATTCAAAAGTTGTGGTTTCTCTTATATTTTTCCTTTTTATTTTCCATTTTTCTGTTATCAACTTTTCAATTTTGAATGTTCTATGACCTATTTAGTTTTATCAGAATCAGCTTACTTACATTTCTCCTAATCTGGTGGCAGTGGAAAATTATGGAACTCCATGGACCGATAACACTTCAACAACTTGCATACTGTCCCGATGACACTATCAGGAAGTATGCTTCTGGGACTAGTCTTTATAATCAAATGATGAAAAAGACATCATACAGAGTAATTAGTGAAGAAAGAAGTGATGTTAAAGAAGAAAGTGAATTTGAATCCAAGCACAGCAATGGCACATCTGGTATCAAAATTGAAAGCAATGTCAGCTATGACAATAAAGCTAGTCAACATAATCCAAGGAGATTTTTCACTCGGGGGGAGAAAATACTTGTTGTTGAGAAAACAGAGAAACCTCATTCGGGCATCAAAACCAATGAAAAATTGTTCTCCTACCAAGAAACTTCATGGATGGAGCTCCGGAAGACAAAACCTAGTGGCAAGGCTCATTATAAACAGGCTATTGCTTGTGGAGACTTGGTTGCTGTAGGTGATTCATTGATAGTGGAAACAGATGACTCACATGATATTCATCCTTATTGCCTGTGGAGTATGTTTGAGAACTCAGATGGAAGACAAATGGTTCATGGCAGAGTGAGGCAGGGAGGATTTCAGACAGTTCTTTGCAACATCAGTGAGGAGACGGTAATTCTGACCAATGATTGCAATTGTATCGAAACTCACTGATTCAAACAGTGTTCAGGGAACCTGATTGATACCTTGGAGTTATCAGCGTTAGAAGGCTAATGCAAATAATGAGAAGATTGACACTGCCAGATAAGAGGAATAGAGGATTGCCTATGGAGTACTACTATTGTAGAAGCCTGTATTGCTTATGGGGTATTGGAGTTTGGTGGATTTTCAGATCAGAGGACATGTCATCCGCAATAGAAGATATGTCTGACATCCAAGAAGTAAGATAGTTCAGGAATTCTAAATATACAATAATTACACATTAGTGATTGTGCTATCTAACATAGAATTAAATTACTTTTTTTGTTCAGATAAGTTACTTTCAGTGTTTAAGTTTGAAATACATTTGATGCTATACTTACAATACATCAATCTTCATGTATATAACACTTCCACCTCCCTAGGATAAGAATAGTCATGGATTTAAATGATCCCATTTTGGAAGTAATGACTTGCTCATCGAAAGCAAAATACAGTTGCATACAATATTAAATAATTAAAATTCTTCTTTTCTCTTAACCATGGCATATTTAAATTGTACATTATAACTGTACTTTAAAAGCTTGTGCTGTTTAGTACAATTACTTTATGATTAGTAACAAATCCTTCATGCCTAATGTGCTCTTGCTTTCATGAAAACTCTTAAAGGCAGTGTCCCAACAGTTACCGTCTGCAAACCTATCCCCACCTTCAGGATGATAGAATGCAAAATTAATCAAGCCTTTCAATCCTAAATTTCTCTTCGTGTTGATTGCAGGCCATACCGATAAAGAAAATATGTGCATGCTTGCTGGTGATGCAAATATAATCATTTTTATAAAACTAATGTAACACTTGAGAATATAAGCACTCAAGCACTTAGGCTGATACAAATGGTACTAATAGTTATGCTACTATAACAACTATTTTCACATTGATAAACAAATTGAGGAAAAAAGGAACAAACCTAGAACTATCAAATGTGAATGACCCAAAATTAAGTCTGAAATATTCAAATGAATGGCAATTATTCTTACGCTTTTGAAAAATTTACCACTTGGTTCCATGACTAAATTGTCAAAAAGTTTTCTTTATTTTCATTGTGCTTATTATCCTCATTAAATGACTAATAAGTATAATTGGTGAGTGAGAATCAATCCAAATATGATAATTAAAACACCACAAATCCTTGAGCCATGGTACATAGATAACATCGAGCGCACAATGATAAAAATAGTAAATTTGTATCATATGTATTTCTCATATGAATTTTCTCATATGTATTTCTTTTTTCCATTTTTATCATCTCTGTTGGCTATACTAGGGAAGAAATTAAATTTGTTGCCAAAACATGATTCCATTACATCACCTCCATTTATATACATAAAAATAGTAAGAAATAGTATCATCTCTTTTACTTACCAAACAAAGCCCATAACATTTTCATTGGAATCAACGTTTTCAGAGCAAGAGCTCCAAGCCATTCTAGTTTATAGAAGAGTTTTAGATCCAGAGCAAACTGTAGTTAATGCCTGTCATTCAAAATCTCAGCCACCCAAAATTGCATACAGAGGCAGTGAAAGAGTGTTTATAAAGAGAAGAAAAGTTTTAGAAACAAAATTAGGGTAAATCATTCTAAATCTGATTGTTTATCTGTCATTCTTTGTTGCACTGTTTGGATCTCTACTCTTGTGATGTATGTATGTATGTGTGCTTGTGTTATATGAATTGACATTTTCTCGTATCTCAATCCTTTCTGATTTGTCTAGCCACCTTCTTTATTTCAAGTGTCATTTTGATTTCTCAAGTTAAGACAGAAAATTGGTGGCACATGACGTATCATTTTTCTGTTCTAATGGTACATTTGCCTGAAATGTGCATATCAGAAATTTTTTGTATAAATTGTAAGGGAATGAAAATGATTTTTTGGTAACTAGTTAGGGCTATATTAAATTGGACCCTGTTTAGACGATAATGTGGAATGTATAGTAAAAGATGTAGTAATACCATTATTTAGAAGTTATGCCTTTTCTCTTCCTCATTGAATTGAATTCTTATCATGTACAAGCATGATTCTGTAGATTGCTTACTTTTGATATGTTCTAGATTCATAGTTTGGCTTAATGATTAGTGTTGATAGATTTATTAAGTAACTAACACAATTTGTGCAAAATCAGACGTAGTTCTATGATTAATTTCTTAGTAAAAGAAGAAGTATTATTATTAATTATGCATTATAAGCTGGTTTTTCTATTTAAATGTGCTAATGTCAAGAGAAACATTTGTTTTTGTTTTGATTTGATATCATGCAATTAACTCCGCCAATATTAATTTGGAATATTTACATTTGCTTCTATACATGCATGATACTGCTTGCTCATTTTTTTAATGTTGTAAGATGTGGTTTTTGAAGTAATAAATTTTGTGTAGACATATTAAGTAAAAAATAAATTTTTTTCAAAGAATAAGAATATCCCTATTTGCATCATTGTTTTAATATGAAAGTTTCACTGATCAAAATTTTTGCTCACTGCACCTCCAAAACTTATTGTTTGATGGGTAGCACACGTGTCAGTTCAGAATGCCTTCAAATCTTCATACACTAGACAAGGATAAATATTAAAACTCAATTTGAAAGAGATATAGAAAGATAAAGACCCTTTTTAACATTTATATGGTATTGATATTGACTATTTTCCCTTTTAATGGGTAGCATGCTTTACTTGGCATTTGCATCATGTATATATATGTCAAAAAACAGTTACAACAGATCTCCATGGCACTTCCTCTAATCTTCCTGTGTCAAGCTAATAGCATCCATGCTGGCTGCATGTCAGGTTCACTATGTTTTTAACCATTCCTTTATTCATCTTGGGGTTATAGCAGATGTTTTTTTTATCATTGATCTTCTCTATGTCTATCGTATATGCTCAGAATCTTACTCAAATGCTTGCCTCCTGGTTCAATACTGTCATTTTTATAGAACTTTTTATGTGATACCGTCCATAAATATTTATGATTACTGAAATTTGCTCTCCAGGCTTTGCTTGAAGGCCTCATTTCCTATATCTTTGTTTACCTTCTGTTCTGGGAAGTTTATGATTCTACATCCTTGGATATTTATGAATTGCGTGTGGCCTTTTTTTTTCTTTTCTTTTCTTTCTTTTCTTTTGTGTAGGGATGGAAAAGACAAAAAAAGGTGAAACAATGCTCGCAGTTTTTGAATCTGATGATGCAGAATCCAGTGTTGGGGCAACCACCAAACCAAGGCAGAAGAGATGCAGCTCTGACAGCAGTGGAAGTGCTTGTGGTTCTAGGAAGAAGCCAAAGAAAGCTTCCAGGCACACTGATTGTAAGAACAAATCTGTTTGTTTGTTAAGAAAATCTTCCGTAAATGGAACTAAAAAGCAGCCCATTGAGAAGGATGAGCAAGTGGCTGTGATGTCAACTACTGGGGAAAATATTCCTAGGCCAAACAGGAGGCTCACGAACTTTGTTTTTTATGATTCAGATGAACGAACACAGCCGGTTGAAATGTTAGAAATATGTAATATGTACATTGCAGGTACAATATTGCCTCTGGATGAAAGTCCTGATGAGGAGAAGGAAAAGGGTATCAGATGTGAACATTTTGGGAGGCTGGAATCTTGGGCAATTTCCGGATTTGAGGAAGGTTCACCAGTTATTTGGGTCTCTACTGAAATTGCAGACTACGAATGCATTGAGCCTAGGAATGGCTATAAAAGAATATATAAGAATTTCTATGAGAAAGCCCGTGCCTGTATTGAAGTCTACAAAAAATTGTCAAAATCTTGTGGAGGAAATCCCAATATGAGCCTTGATGAACTGGTAGCTGGAGTTGTTAGCTCCATGGCTCAAGGTAGGAAATTTTTGTCAGGGTTGTCTATTGAAAGCTTTGTTATCTCACAGGGAGAGTTTATCCATGATCAACTGATAGGTTTAGATGAGACATGCAAGCAAAACGATCACGTATTCAGTGAGTTGCCTGTACTTGCTGCTCTCCGGGACAAAAAGGGAAAGAGTAAGGGTTCTTTGCCTGGGAAGGCAATTGCATCAGGTAGGGTGCCAAAACGAAGCCTTAGAATTAGTGATGAAGAGAAGAAAAATGAAACCAAAAGGAAAGTAATGTCAGCTACAACAACAAAACTGATCAACAGAACCTGGGGAGAGTACTACTCCAATTACTTGCCAGAAAAATCAGAGGGGGGACGTGGTTTTCAAGTGAATGAGGATGAAGAAACAGGGAACGAGGATGAAGAAACGGGGAATGAGGATGAAGAAACAGGGAATGAGGATGAAGAGATGGGGAATGAGAATGAAGAAGAAGAAGAAAATATGGAAGTAGATTCTGAAGTTGAAGAGGAGGAAACGTTGCTTCTTGAGAAAATTAAGAAACCTCATTCAGCATTAAAGCCAACAAAATTTTGTTCTTCCAACGAAGAAATTACATGGGATGGACAGCTGGAGGACAAAACATGTGCAGGAGAGACTCTTTACAAACGAGCTATTGTTCGTGGAGATGTGGTTGCTGTTGGTAGTTCTGTGCTGGTGGAAATGGATGACTCAGATGGTGTTTCTCCTATATATTTTGTGGAGTACATGTTTGAGAATTTAGATGGGAGAAAAATGGTCCACGGCAGACTGATGCTGCGAGGATTTCAGACAGTTCTTGGCAGCAGTGCTAATGAGAGAGAGGTATTTCTGACCAATGACTGCATGGTATTTGATCTGGGTGATGTTAAACAAACAGTGATCATGGAAATCCGGTTGATACCTTGGGGTTATCAGCATCGGAAGGCTAATGCAAACAATGATAAGATTGACCGGGCAAGGGCAGAGGAGAGAAGAAGCAAAGGATTGCCATTGGAATATTATTGTAGAAGCTTGTATTGGCCAGAGAGAGGTGCTTTTTTTTGTCTCCCAACCAGTACCATGGGCCTTGGAAGTGGGGTTTGTCAATCTTGTAAAATCAAGGAAACTCAGAAGGAGAAAGAAACCTTTAAAGTGAACAAGTCCAAGACAACCTTTACCCTCAAAGGTACTGAGTATTCTGTTAAAGACTTTGTCTACCTCCGCCCCCATTATTTTGCAGCTGATGGCAAGGCCATGGATACCTCAAAGAGTAGGAAAAATGCGGGGCCCAAACCTTTTGTTGTCTGCCATTTACTGGAGATCAAATTATCCAAGTCCTTCAAGCTGGCTGATCCTGAATCTACCAAGCTTAAAGTCAGGAGGTTTTTCAGACCAGAGGACATTTCAGCAGAGAAGGCACACCTTTCTGATATTCGAGAGGTAAGAACATGGTTTTTGCCTGTACAGGGAACTCTTATTTCAAGAATCATAGATATCGCTTCCTTTATGTATGGAACAACATGCATCTAAGTCTTACCTACCAAGCATATATGTTTTCAAGCACCCCAAGAAGATTTGTAGTTTATATTCTTAGTATCATGGAACATCCACATCAAAGCCACTCTTAAATAGGTTGTCAAATGCTTGAGTAACTAATCTACACATCAAAATGGGTATCATAGAGGACTGGTGAATGAAATTTAAGATTTTCTAGTATAAGTATGGACCTTTTTTGTGCACTTTTATGATTATCTATTGTGGAAATTCTTTTATTTTTCCTTTTTGAAGTTATTCCAGATGTGTCCTAAGATTACTTTGTAATTGAAATTTCAGGTTTACTACAGTACAAAAATAGTTGTGGTACCTGTTATGGCTATAGAAGGAAAATGCGAAGTTAGAAAGAAAGCATGAGCTTCCAGCTTTTAATGCCCCTGCTGAATTTCAGCATATTTTCTTCTGTCAAAGTCAATATGATCCTGACACAAGAGCTATTAAAAAGGTAACTAATCTTTTTATTCCATCTGATGATACATTTTAATTTATCCAAGTAACTGATCTATGGATTCCACTATTTAAATTATCTTTTTCTTTTATCACTTTTCATGGTCTATTGTAAATCCTTTTTTCATTTTTGCTTTTGAAAATTTTGTTTACTGAATGCTTTTTCTCTCCAAGGACTATAATTTCCATTTTGTGAACAGTTGCCAGCTCGTCTCAAATTAAGCTCTTCGGAAAACATGGACACTGATGAAGCAGCATGTAGGAAAAGAACAAGTGAATGTAAAGGAGGAGAATGTGATAAAAGCCGCCTAGCCACTCTAGATGTATTTGCTGGTTGTGGTGGCTTATCTGAAGGCTTACAGCAAGCTGGTAACCTCCTTTATTACAATATATTTCATATATCCAAAAACAAGTTTATGTTAGCTTGGTATATGTTGTGGGGCTATATCCTAACAGCTAAGCTTTTAGAAAAGTCGGTAGCTTAATAATTTTAAGTTCATCTTTGTTATTCAATGACCAACTCATCTCCACATATTACTAATTTTAGGTGTTTCGCTGACCAAGTGGGCAATCGAATATGAAGAGCCTGCAGGAGAAGCATTTCACCTTAATCATCCAGATGCGCTAATGTTCATCAATGATTGTAATGTTGTCTTAAGGTGAGTCATTGCTTTTAATGAAATTTACTTAAACTGCACTAGTTTTTTCTCTTTTCCTTTTTTGTTCCTTGTCTTTCTTTTGCATTTATGTTCCATGAGAGACGTCTTTTTTCCCTTTTTCTTTTAGTCAGGCTAGAATTTGTTGTATTATGCATGTTCTTATCGCTAACCAGTCATTAGCGGTTTGTTTAAACAGAGCTATTATGTCAGCTTGTGGAGATGCAGATGACTGTGTTTCCACTTCTGAGGCCACTGAGTTAGCTGAAAAACTTGATGAAAAGGACATACGTAATTTGCCTCGGCCTGGACAAGTGGATTTCATCAATGGAGGGCCTCCTTGTCAGGTATAAAGAGCTTCAAACCTTCCTGTTACTTCCATTCCTAATTCTGCTAGCAATTTTAATAAAGCTGTCTGTTTCTTTGCAGGGTTTCTCTGGAATGAACAGGTTTAACCAGGGTAAGTGGAGTAAGATGCAATGTGAGATGATCTTAGCATTTTTATCCTTTGCTGATTACTTTCGGCCAAGGTTTTTCCTCCTGGAGAACGTCAGAAACTTTGTAACGTTCAACAAAGGGCAAACATTCCGGTTAACCCTAGCTTCACTCCTGGAAATGGGTTATCAGGTACATAGATTTTTTACTGTTTCATCTCTAAATTGAATGCCTACATATAAAGCAGCTTGCTCCTTTATCGGCTGTTACAATTTTGGATATTTGTTGATAGTATTGTCAAATCAGCAAAGCTTGTACCCAGTTGGAAAGGGTGTAGGCCCCTTATCGGTTTCCTGATCACAACCTACAGGAAAAGCAAATTAATGTTTCAATATTGTTGGTTCTCAGTGTTATCAAATCAGATTTATGGTTATCATCTGGATGGTGATGAAAGTCTTACTACCTTTGTTAACACTTCTTTTTCCAATTTTTAGGTGAGATTCGGAGTTCTAGAAGCTGGAGCTTATGGAGTCCCCCAATCTCGTCGGCGAGCTTTCATATGGGCAGCATCTCCTGAGGAGACACTCCCTGAGTGGCCTGAGCCAATGCATGTTTTTCCGGGCCCAGAACTTAAAATCAATAACTATGCTGCTGTTCGCAGTACAGCAACTGGTGGGCCATTCCGTGCAATAACTGTCAGAGACGCGATTGGGGATCTCCCAAATATTGGCAATGGGGCTTGTGAAACAACCAT
This sequence comes from Vitis amurensis, assembly GCA_037355405.1. NCBI lineage: Eukaryota > Viridiplantae > Streptophyta > Magnoliopsida > Vitales > Vitaceae > Vitis > Vitis amurensis. The sequence goes on from JBAPGN010002846.1 coordinate 31,930, forward strand.
GGAGGTGGGGTTTCTTCACAATTTTTCAAAGAAGCTTCAATATTATTCTTTTTTTTTTTTGATCAAAAGCTTCAATCTTATTCTGCATTCTATCCTTTCTCGTACCTGACTGTTTCCTTGCATTATTTTTGGACAGTACCCAAGAGAAGCTTCATCTTGGTACCAAAGGAAGTTTCGAGGAGATATGTCAATCCTAACAGATCATATCTCCAAGAAAATGAACGAGCTGAATCTCATCCGATGTAAAAAAATTCCAAAACGACCAGGAGCTGATTGGCACGCGATCAAGAATGGAAAGGTACTCTTCTTTTCTGATCTTGTGAATCAAAAGAATTTGCTTTTGATTTGAATGTCTCCTAATGAACTATTATTTTTCCCTCTATACTATTCCTGCAGGTTCGTCTGTCCTCAGGGCGCATAGCTAAACTTCTACCTTCTTGGCTGACAAACAAAGGCAAAAGGCATAACCAGTGGAAAGGAGTACTTGGAAGGCTGGACTGGGAAGGACATTTTCCAACCTCTATTACAAACCCTCAACCATTGGGTAAGGTTGGAATGTGTTTTCACCCAGATCAGGACAGGATTCTTTCAGTTCGTGAATGTGCTCGAACTCAAGTAAGTTTGATCTGCTTGTTTCTTTTTCATCTGTTTGTTTGCACCAGGAAGGAATAGTTTAGTGTGATCAGATATGAAGGCATAAATCTTGCTCTGGAGTTGACCATGTATAAACTATAAACATCAAGTTATTTCCAAAAGAGTTTGTTACCACTATGTAGGGGTGGCAAAGTTTGATACGATTCATAACACATTTTTTTATGGTGGGTTTGAGTCGAGTATAATTGTATTTTGAGTTAAATTTGTGTCAACCTTCAGAACCCCATTTAATAAATAGGTTTTTTAAGTCAATGTACATCACATGAATTTGACTTGAATTAACTTGATTATAATCATAACTTATTGAATCCGTATTTGACTCATTTAAAATTTGATTTTGAATAAAAAGGTCAACTAAGTCATAAATATGTCAAGTTGGAAGCTTAATTGTATTGACTCAAATAAGACCTTAATTGACTTGATTATTAAATAAGACATTATTATTAAATTGGTTACACAATGTGTAACTTGTTTAATAATTAGGTTATGTATAGGTTCATATTTTTAACACGATTATTATTCGTGTCATGTTGAGGTTGAACTATTTAATCAAGTGCCTTAGTTTTGACAAAATACGACTATGACTCATCAACACAAAATGTCACCCCTACTACTATGACTTTAGATCAGTTGAAATGATAGTTTAATATTAAGACCAAAAATCAAAGGAAAATTAGTAAAGAAGTGTACTTTTGCTTCTAACTTGGATAATATGCATTTCATGTTATTGCTTGAACACTTGACCAGAATAAAGTTTGTAATTAAGCGATTAGATTAGTTATAATCATATTGTTAGCTAAATTAGCTTATTGGATTCTCGTATGATTGGTAAGCATAATTGTCAAGTCATGAATTATATCAGCTTCTATTTTTCTATTTTTTTGTATCACATATCATATGTTTTGTAACTAAATAGAAAACACGCACAAGTGCACACACACATGTAGACATTAAATATTAGAGTTTTATGAAATTATCTAAACAAAATAATGTTTTGATATATAGAATCATCATAAAAATCATAAAATAAACCGTCAAACTTTTACTTATAATTTTTAGTTCCAAGTTCCAATTAGCCCTGTTAAGTGTTAGTATACCAAAATTTTGAATTTATAATCAGCCTTAACCAATATAACAAGAAGAAACCATGGTCATGATATTAAGTATAATTATATACTTGCATGGACTATTGATAATATATGATTATGTGTTATGTTCAAATTCCTAACTTTCCAATTTAATGATCATCCTTCTGATGGATGAAAAATATTAAAGCTATATTTGATTCTAAAGAAAGTATTAAGAAAAAATAAATGTCAAGGAAAATGATTTTCTAATGTTTAGTTTACAATGGACAATAGTAAAGGAAATTTAATATAATTAAAATTAGTTAAAAACTTACGCATATTCAAATTATTTAATTTTTATATAGAATAGTTAAAATAAGTGAAATGAACTTGAAGTAACATATAAAAATACTTTATTGACTTTAAATCTAATTTTTTATTTTCTTTCACTTTTTCTATCCTTTTGTTTTTCCTCTTTATTTTCTTCCCCTAACATTTAACCTCAAATTTTCTAAGAACCAAACATAACCTTAAAAAAAAAAATTTTAAAAGTAACTAACATATTATGTAAAAAAATCTTTGTACTTTATTTGTCTTCGTTCTCAAGCTTAACATTTACATAATCTTATATTATTTGAATAACACCTTCTTATATTAATTGTAACAATAATTACATATAAGCTACAATTTTCAACGCATGTTTTCAACAACATATTTATGATTTTTTACCACATAGGATCATTTTCTCTTATCTTTTTTTTTTTTCCGTGATTATGATTTAAAGTGCTTTCTAAAAACTAATATTAATATTTTCTTAAGAAAGTGATTCATAATTTATTAAAAAATCCGAGGTCCTGTATCATATATTTCGTTGTGGCATATATGTATCATAAGATATGCTTACGATGCATTCAGATAGGTGAAGCAAGGTTAATTTAAAATTTTTACAAGTAATAGAGAAAATATTTGGATATAAATGATAATTTTTGTGAATAATTACAGTATTATTTGCATTATTTGTGATGCTCTATAACAATCCACCGATCTGATTAATACAAAAAAAATTTGATCATTTTCCATTTGAATAAAAGAGTAGAACTTGGTTCATCATTGTATGTACTAATTTTCCTTTCTTTCTAATACAACTTTCTTGTTTTGTAGAAGATGGATTATTTTTGCCATATACTAAACTGCTAAATTCCCTTCCATCTTCAATATATGCAGGGTTTCCCAGACTCTTATAAATTCTCTGGACAAATGCACCACAAGCATCGGCAGGTCGGAAATGCTGTCCCTCCTCCTTTGGCATTTGCACTGGGGAGAAAACTCAAGGAAGCTGTAGAAAGGAAACATTCAACACAGTCGGACTGAATCACATGTACCAAGGTTTCTGGATACGGTATCTCATTTTCTCTCTCATATATATATATAGAAATTTCTGAAGAATATCATGATGCGATCTAGTAGCAAAACAAGATAGAAATTGGATAGTTATCGTTATAATAGGTTTAGTCATAAAGGAACACACTGTCATCTATCAAAAAAAAAAAAAAAAGGCGGAACACACTGTTCTTTCAATGTTGAATTGAGGATCAACAGTTTTGTATCAGGCTTCAACCCTATCAAAACTTAGAGGCCCCTTTCTAGGGTTATTCTATGTTCCATGAAATTCTTCCTGACAAGAACCTCTCAGTCCCCTTTGAACAACAAGGGGGCCTTGTCATTCTTCTCTCTATGGAACCAGGCGGAATCCCCAACTGAGTTATAAAAGGAGTTATGGCAATATGGGGTCAGATATTTTCTATTTGTCATATATGTGTAGTGTAGTAGGATGTAGATGGCCAAGAGGTATACTCCATGCCCAGGTTGAGCCTAACAGTTTCTCAACTCCTCGTGGTCTAAATCTTCTTAGAAACAGGGAACTTGATTATTCTGAATTTTCTAACAATTTATTACAGTTCACAAGCATGCTTTTCCTTTCTAATCTGTGTCTTTTCTGAAACAGGCCATCACTACAATCCCAGGCAAAGAATAGACTGCCTCTCATGGCCTCATAGTATTCCACCAGTAAAGAGTGCAAAAGGCCTACCCCTGAACCTGAAAATCCTCAAAGGACCCGGATTCGTACGTTGAAATTTATCAGGTTATAAGAGGTAAATATAAGCATTCATCAATATCATATTGCATGGACTATCAACAAATATTGAGTTTTATGTTAGCTTCAAAGTTCTCCCACCTCCCTAATACTTATCAGAATAGTAATTACACATAAACTTCAAACTTTGATATGAGCCTTCAACAACACATGGACATTTTTCCATGTAGGATCAGAACCTCTTCCTCTTATCTTCCTCATCCATATACGACCTTCTAGCACATTTCAAACAAGAACATAATGATCTTTTTTTAAAAATGAGGCTAATGTGCCTGTATCATATATCGTGTGTGTTTTGCATATGTATCACAAGATACAATTAAGATGCATTATAGAATAGCATTAATTATTGTGCAACCTAAAAAATATAATGTATTCTTGGTGTGATCCATTTTCTACTGTTAATGGTGTTTACTTAAGATGCGTGAGACAATGTCATGGATGTCGTAATAGTTTAAAAGTTTTTAAACTTATAGGTAAAATACCATGAAACTATTTGAATGTAAATGGTAAATTGTAAATAATTAAGGGATTATTTCCTTCATTTATCATTGCTATAGCCACCTGCTAAATGCCCTTTTATATCATGCCTATAGAATTCACCCAAATACTTACATTATGTTTGGTTCTGGGAAAGTAATAAGGAAGCAAAAAAAGTTAAGGAAAATGATTTTCTCGTATTTGATTTACCATGGAAAATATATTTAAATTAGTTAGAAACTTTGTACATTTTTGAATTACTTAAAATTTATATAAAAGAGAAAAAAATAAGTATAAGTTTAAAGAAGGATATAAAAATCATTTATTAACTTTAAAGTTAACTTTTATTTTTGTTCAATTTTTTTTTCCTTAAATTTTTTCACTTTATTTTCTTTCCCTCGCATTTTCCCTCCAAGTTTCCAAGAACCAAACATAGGCTTACTAGAGATTTGGGGGGAAAATTCATCACAAGCATATCAAAGCTGTAGTTTGCATTGGGAAGGAGATTCAAGGAAGCTGTAGAAAGGAAATGCTCAAATTAGTGTGGCTGACTGAGCTATCTATGTACTGAGGTTGTTGGGTTCGATATAAGACGCATGCACATGCACACACACACACACACACACTCTATGACATTGTCAACCATAACTTGACAATTTCTCAACTTCTCATAAATTTTCTAGGACCTGTTAAAAACAAGAAACTGACTATTTGCATCGTTCTTACAATTTATTATTGCACATAATCATTTAATTTCTTTTGATTATGTTTGGGAAGCTGGACTTTCTAACCTTGGTGCCTTTTCTAAAACAGGATGTTACTACAAAGCCCTTGAGACCATGTCACCTAGTTAGTATCTCCAAGCTCTCTGCCTGTAACGAACCCTAAAAAGTCCAATCTAGTACATCAGAAGGACCGGACTTTAGAGTACCAAAATGACAAGAGTTAGATGTTGCAATTCATTGGGCTAAAAGAGGTAAAGATAAGCATTCTTCCATATTATATTTATTCATATCTAACCATTACAGACTTCATCATGATGAACTAAACTTAATCCATTTTATTTTCCCATTAAAGCCAAACCTAAATTTCTGTTTGAGAGATAGTTATCCATACACTGATAAGGGATGTAAGGATTCTTGAAAAGAGAGGAGCCGTGTGGTCCCCCCCAGGGACCATCTCGGATCCCATGAATGAATAAAAAGTTGGATCTACATTGGATCTCAGCTAAATCATCCCATCTATCCTCTTGAGGAGAAGTTTGGTGGTTTAATGCATAGATTCATTAAAATCTATAGCATAAACTTCCTAGACTTTTAGCTACAATTCTAAAGGTTCAAGTTCCGACTAGACTTGTAATAACACCAAAACCTCCAACTTCCTACTAGTCACCATGTGATATTTACCCAAAGGGGCTATGATCATATCAAAGGATAATTATATTCTTGCATGGACTATTGATGCATATATGATTCTAGGTTAGGTTTAAAAGGGAAAACGAAAAATAAAATAAAACTAAATGTTTATTAAATACCACATATTTATTAGTTTAATAATTACACATAAGTTTCAATCTTCAACAATGTATGTATTCAAGCTCTCTTCCTTTTGTTTTTATCTTTCATTTATGAGCTTGAAGTGTCCTTTAAAATAGTAATAATAATAATATAATTATAATTATAATTATAATAATAAAATATAAGCTTTTTAGGAAAATAAATCAAATTTGATTTTTCTTAAAACCAAATTAACATGCTCATATCATGTCAATCATATATTGTACAAATACTTTGTTTTACCTTAACAATGTCCATATTATATGGTATCGTATGTTGTGTTGTAAGTTCTTGACAACTATCTAAGTAAACATGCACAATCTAGCCAAAACGTATGTGGAAGAATACCCCCTTTGGATGCTCGGAGAGACTCAAAATCACGTGAACCACTCTTTTTTTTTTTCTCTCAATTAATAGGGAGAATATCATGAAAATATTTGAAAATCAATGATGATTATTATGAATAATTGATGAATGATTTCATCACTAATGATATTATATGACAATTCATCAAGTCTCTCATTTTCCAATTGTTTAATAAAGGAATAGAATTGGGATTGTTCTATATGCAAGTTTTCGTTTATCTTAATCATAATGTGCTTACCTACTGAAAATATTATTTTCACAGCTAATTTCCTTTTCATCCTTTACATGCAGGTTTTCCCAAGCACTCATAAATTTCCAGGAAAAAAATCATCACAAACACAGGCAGATTGTATACATTGTGGAGGAAACTCAAGAAGAAACTGTTCAAACAAAACATTAAACATAGTGGGACTGACTGAATCGAGGTTGCTGCGTTAGATATCTGGATTTTGTTCTTTTGTCAATCCATTTTTTTAGGTGATTAATTTTATTTTTTATTTTTTATTTTTTTTATTTTTCAGTTTGATTCAAGTAACAGTTGTCAATACTATTGAACTTAAACATGGGTTCCATGTTTCTTAATCATATGAAATTAAAATCTACAATTTACTAAATTATTTGAGTATTTCACTTCTACTCATGGTGGGAAATTGGACTTAGCCCTGCTTCTAAAAGGAAGAGTAGTCAACCACATAGCTCTTCATTGAGCCAATTATTAACTATACAAATATCATTAATCTCAGGTATTTTCTTTTTAGTTTAACATGATATCGGAGTAAACAATAGTATAATGTGTATCAGATGATAAGCTTCTTGGATCCATTTGTCATATAGAAATACGAATCGGAATAGGAATGAAAATAAAGGTGAATTATAATACCATCTAAAAGACAGAAATCAAAATCCTCTTAAGGGTGGGTTTTAGGCATGCCACCCTTTAAAACTTGTTTAATCTAGCCATCTGATAATAGTGGGTAAACCATGCAAACACATAAGGTAAATAGAAAACTAATCATTAAAATTTTAAAAATAAATAAATTACCATTTTAAATATGTAAAATATTTATTGATAGGGCTATGTTTTCATTTTGTTTGTTAATAATTTTGTTGCTATCCATTCTAACATAGGAACTTTTTAAAATAGTTACTTTCCATTGAAGATTCAAGGTTGTTGTTCATTCAATGGGATTATCATAGGTAAGTTTGAAAAGGTTTGTTAGCGGTGAGCTAATATTTGAAAGGGTATGGTTGATTTTATAAACTCAAGTTAAGAAGGTTTAAATTTCGGTTTTGGTAAAACAAGAGCGCTCAAGCACTTATATAAATGCTCGAGCATTTGAGGCGCTTAAGCAATGGTTAAGTTCACTCTAGCACTCATTTCGATTTTGTTATATTTTAGCAATTCACTTTTCTGGAAAAGTACAATTTATTTTTTATGGAAAAATTCATTTTTGATCTCTAAGTCTCTAAACCTATATACCCCTTCTTAAACTCGTTTTAGGGATGAGAAAATACCTAACTTACCCTACTATCCTAAAAACTCAAAAGGACTTGCATCTCCTTAAAGGCAGAGGCGAATCCATTGGAGCATTCGAGATGTTGCGCCATGGACATGGATCATGATATAGGTATTGAAAAGTAACTTTTAGGATAAGCAGCCAAGTAAATCTATGTATCATGATCTCATATAATGAATTTTCAATATGAAGTCTTAGATCCCCTTGATTTTTTATCTCTACAACTAATGTGAGAGTTTTTCATATAAAATCCTTGTCTCTTGTGTGTGATTGATATCTCATTGATCTTCAAAAATAAAATAAAAAAGGTTTAAATCATTCTCATTTTATTTTTGTTTTTATGAATGGGTTTAAATCATTCTCATAAGTTTGATTGCGTTAAATTCTTCAACTCTTATATTAAATCTTTAAAAATTACCCATTCATCCCATCTGGATGTTACCCTACTAGATAATCAGTTTTTCATTTATTATATTAATGGCAATAATAATTGCAATTATGCTCTAAATAAATATTATGTGGTTATTTTATAAGATACTATCTTATTTGTTCTATATAATCATAAATTTCTTTAATGATTGAAGTTTCCTTACACCATTCCCATTATGCTGGTTTCTAACCCCTTTTGCAAACACATCCAATCCAAATTGGGATATTACAAAGTTAAACCTTTTTAAAACTATTTTGTCCAACTCAATAAAATAAAAATAAATAAATAAAAATAAAAATCATATCCCAACTTTCTCATAGCAAAGTAAAAGAGAACATTAAAAACCCGTTTGATAATGTTTTGAATTTAAAAATTAATTTGTTAAAACACTTGCATATTATTTTTAGGAACAAAATTTTATTTGCAAACTCAATTGTAATTCATCAATCACCAATGGCCAAACACCCCTATCAGTAGGGTGTAAAATAAAGATGAATCACGATATCATATACAAGAGAGAAATCAAAATTCTTACCAGGAATTTCATGAGAATAGACCATTTTTTTATTCTTATTTTTCGGTTGTAACTATAATTCAAGTACAATAATAAAGGAAAATGAAATGGATTTCTCATTCTTCTCTATTCCAACGTATGCATCCCTAAGGATGTTCAGCAATCAGTGGTTGGACAGTTTCATCCAAGCTCTAGGTGGTTGAACACTCTTGGTACCCACCACACCACACCCCCTTCCCCCTCCTCCACACCTTTGAAAATGAAAAACTTACCAATGATAACTTTGAGCAACTACTCAAACTCAGATTGAAATGCCACAAAATGTGATGTGATATCCAACAAAATTCCTATACCATATGATTTTCAACGTCCCTAAGTTTCATTAATCCATGAATTGGTTTCTCATGAACTGATTTCTAAAACACCATGAATTAAGTTAAACAAATTGCTGCTTGTGCACTAGATCTAAGGAATCAATGGATCCAGTGCATTACCCTAAGAGCTGTTCATAATGACCATTACAAACTTTGGCTCGGTTTCATCTAAGGAAACTCAAAATGAAATAGGAGAGGAGAGTTACTGGTTTAATGAAAGCTTCTTTAAGCGGTGGGGGTGATGATGCCACCATCACACAGTGAGAGACGCGCCATTGTCTGCAGCTGTGAGATTCAGTATCATTGAAGCTGCCTTTGGAGCCCTGTGAGTAGGGAGTCAAGTGAGAAACAAATGTGTGTTTACCATTTAAACAAAATTATCAAATAGATGTAACTAAGCATTGGAAAAGAACTAGGGAAAAGTTAAAATCACACTCCATGTAAACTAAGGTTCCCTTGCAGTACAATTTGAAATTCAGTTTCAATCAGTGTTCTAAGGTTTAGTCGCTTTACAAATTGTTTGTAACAGTAAGCACTTGCCAGTATGGCAAAGTGATGTGTGTTGATTGAACCCAACTTTATAGTTTTCATTTCATAAAGCACCCTGCTTTGATAGAAAAAATAGATAGAATTTCCTCAAGTTAAGATGTCATCTTAAATTCATAGAAATATTATGAATCTGTTAACTTTCACTTTATGGGGGATACATGACACCCCATTCTCACCAAGCTTTGGTCACCACATCTTAAAATCAATTATTAGAGATCAGTTCATTCTGATATCATGCTTCAGATTTGTCCTAAATTTTCAAGCAAATTCCTTCTCAAATTTCTCAGGACAAGGATTGGTCAGTTTTGATGCATTTTTTTCGAAGGAATCATGTATATTCTAGCTCAATGTCATCATGTTTTTCTTTCATTTGATATGTATGCATGAAATCTTGTTTCAATTGAGTATTGGTAAACAGTAAACAGAACAGGTATGAAAAGGTGCTGAAACATATACTGCAAAGAAAAAAAAAAAAAAAAAGAATGATACCATGCTTCAGGTGTCTGGTATAAAGCGGCAGAACCACCAAAGCATGACATGAGCATGTCAGTGTTTATGACACCAGGATTAAGCGCAACAATTGCAAGTCCACTGGGCAACTCCTTTGCCACTGATCTAGATAAACCTTCAACTGCCCATTTTGAAGCACAATAAGGCGCAACCTGTTGAAACATTATTAGGTTTCAGAAAGTGAGCCAAATGTCAACATGAAGCATAGACTGAAAAGGAATAAAATAAGGTCATCGAAAGACGTAGTACCCTAAGTCATTCGCAAGTCAAACGGCATGATCAAAAGCTTGGTGTGTTTCTATACCTAGGTTTATCCTATGGTAGAGAAATGTATCCCAAATAATAAGCTTGTAATCTATCTATGGTTCACAAAGAGAAAAAACCCATGTCTAAATTTCACATATATAGCAATATTCATACAGTATTCCATCACAAAGTCCTAGACTGCTCACTCCACTTTATTAATATTGTCTCATTTCTTTATTATAATTGGTCAAAGTATTTTTTGTTGTTGCCACAACTGCTGCAGCTATAATTTTTGCTGCCTCATTCATACTTTTGAGCTGCATAAGGATTTAATAGAGATTAACTTGAATAGTGACTGGATGCATATGATAATATTAACATAACAATAATAACAACCACCACAACAATAAACCCATAAAAATATGATTAGGACAAAGGAAAATATTCAAGATACAGATGTGACACAACCATCTTTTCTATTTTACCTGTGCTGCAGCAGATCTTCCCCACCCAGAGGACATATTGACAATTATCCCTTGCTTGTTTTCAATCATCAGAGGGATGAACTGGCGCATCACATTTGCTGTCCCTTTAACATTTGTGTCAATAACAGTGTCAAACTCTTCTTCTGGAACCTCCCAAATTCTGTTGTTTCGATTAATAGTCCCTGCATTGTTTACTGGCAGATAACTTTATTTTAGTTCTAAGATAGAGATGAAGAAATGAAAAAGAAAATCCCCACTGGTCCATATTTTCTAAATGCAAACAAAACAAATGGACTGAAAGCATTCCAAAGTGACACCAGCCACAAAATTAAAAATGGCATAAAATTAGAAAAATGATCCATAAACCAGATAGTAGCTCTAAGGAATCATAATATTTAGACAGCAAGATTCATATGCTATGTGGGTTACCACGGTTCAAAAATGGTCACTATATTGACAAAGGCTAGAGAGCATGTTCAAACCCACAATCTGTCTATGTTCACCTGCTTCCAAAATTTAGCATAGCAAATGTTTACTAGATTGTTATGGACAAATGGCTTTGCAGCAATTTGGATTGAGTGGATCAAGTTTTGTATCTCTATGATCAGGCTTTCAGTACTAATCAGTGGGACTCCCTACATTTTTTTCTGAGCTCACACAGTTTGAGGCAGGGGGAGCTCCATGTGCTTCATCTCTCAGGTTTCAGAAGATGGCTTCATGAGAGGCTTCAAAGTGAAGAGTAGAGATAGGGGGTAGGGTGGGGACTCCACACTTGTTCTTCATAGATGATTCTCTTCTTTTTCCCAAGGAAGATTGTGAAAAATTGTTGTACACGAGATGGATACTTCTCTGTTCTTTTCAAGGCTGTGCCTGGCTTAGGGTTGACTTAGAGAAAAGTGAGCTCATTTCTGTGAGTGAGAAGTGGGGAATGTGGAATCTTGTTTGCCTGCAAACTACTTGGGATTGTGAAGGAGAGAAATGATGGTGGGAGATTGAAAAGTGGCGTGTTTGCCTTCAAACTACTTGGGATTGCCTTGAGCAGTTAGGTATCCCATTGAGGAAAGTTTTCGTATAAGGTTCACCTATTGCAGAAAATATTTATTTTAGGAGAGTATGTACGTGTTAATTGTCCTCTGTGATGCCACAGCTAGTGGGGATTATACTTTAAAAGATCAAGAGGGAATTTTTACTTGGGGAGGGACACTTTGAAAGGAAGCTGCATTTCATTAAGTCACCAACTTTAGGAGAAGGGTGGATTCAGCTTTTGAAATCTTTTATTGCTCAACAAAGCCTTACTTAGTAAATGGTTGTAGAGTTTGCAACCAGTGCAACTACTTGTGCAAGTGCAAGGGTGGGTTGGCACACGGTTGTTTGACTACTCTATGCAAATTTAGGGAAGTGGAGGGATCATGGGATTGCAAAAAGTATCAAGAGATGCTACGAAGCCTCCCATTCAAGAACATGATTCAAAGTCATGGCATTGCTAGCTAACTTGGTAGGTTTCCAGATAGATCGGTCTCAACATCTCAAAGCAGGATCATGCAAGATGCATAATATGCTAATTAAAAAGCTCAAAATTTTTCTAAAAAATAATTACAATTAGATCAATTCAACAACCTAATTAGAAAAACATTAATCACATTTAAAATTGTTTAAATAATCATAAAAGCTCACATTCAGATTGGTTTATAACAGAAATAAGAATTGACCACTCTCAAAACTTTAGCTTGCTAACTAAGAATTTTTGTTCACTTCAAAAGCAAAAAATAAAATAATAAAATGAAATAAGTTTGATAACAAGTAAATAATTATTTCAAAAGAAGTTGTTTTGAATTTTCTTTTTTTCTATAAGAAACAATGATTTCATTGTGATGAAATATTAAATACAAAGAAGGATGAACAATCCTACCAAGAAGTACCTAATCTTCTATACAAAGAAGAATGAATAAGAAGAATAAAAAAGACAGATGAGTATATCCTAGTCCAAAAAGTCAAATTCAACACAATTCACAAATAAAATCTCCTACAAAAGAAACCATATGTCTAGCTCCATGTTTTGCGAATGCATTTGCCGCTTCATTGCCTAAGTGAGGAGTCCAAGAGAAGGAACATCCTAACTCTCAAAAAAATGTCAATAATCTAGTGCAACCAAACATCAAATTTTTGTGGTCCTCTTTCTTTCTTGATTGCCTGTGATATGACAACAATAGAATCACCTTCTATTAGAAAGTTGGAAATGCTCAAAGTTTTTGCTAGTAACAACTCTTCTAGAAGGGCTAAAATTTCTGCCTCAATGGCTAAACTGGAGAATGCTCTTAACACTCCACTAGAATGATCTCTAATCAATCTTCCAATCCCTAACTGCCCTAAGTTGCCCAAAGAACATCCTCAA
>JBAPGN010002847.1:0-45844 GCA_037355405.1 Vitis amurensis
TAAGCAACAAATGAAGAATGAACAAAAAATCTACAAGAATGAATTTGGATCATTCTGTAGCCAGTTTGGTTTCAGCCAAAAAGAAACTATGCCTCCCTCTAAGCAAAAACCTAGTAGGAAGCCTAGCAAAGATAAGTTTTACCACAATAAGAGAGGTACCCATGACAACTATAGGATGAATGATACTAAGCAGTCAAGACACTTCCAAAGAAGGATCAACAAAGATACCCAGAAAAAGGTAGAAACTCCTTTAGATGTCAAGCCAATTATCTGTTTTAAATGTGGCAAAGTTGGCCATTATAAAAAAGATTGTAGAGTTAAGCAAAAGATTAATAACTTAAGTGTCTCAGATGACCTAAAAAATATGCTTTGTAAGGTAATGTTAAACTCCACAGACTCTGAATCAAGGACTGATTCAGATAATGAAGATGACATTAATCAACTAGACAGTAGTGGTGAAGTTTCTAGCCAATCTTCTAGTGACCAAGCAGAATGTATTAAAGGTAATTGTAATTGTCGTCCTAAAACTATAAATGTCATAAGCCAAGATCAGGAATTTATCCTAGATACTTTAAGAAAAGTTGAAGATGAAAAGACTAAGCAAAATCTTTATGAAGTTTTTAAGAAATCTGTTGTTAAGGTAGAAGCCAAGAAGACTGGTTATCCTTTATAAACCCTTTTAAACGAATATCTTTTAAAAAACAGGTTTTTTTCTTTGGAACCACAAGAACTTCCAAGGAAGGTCCCCAGCATTAAAGAACTCATGAAGAAAGTTAAAAGCCAAGCAATAAAAAAAAAAAGATTAAGGAGTTTTTTTAAAAACAAATTCCCATAAGTTTTTTAGGTCTCTCTGAAAAATCTCCAAAAGATTTAAAATCAATAGAATTGGGCAATACAAGAAAAACCATATGATATCCAGAATCTTCTCAGGTTTAATGATAATGAGAACAAGATGACTTTTTTTTTGAAATACTGTGGAAAGTAAGGGTTTATATTCAAGAGGTGGGAAGTCCTCCCTTACTATAGTAGTCCAAAGAATAAATTTTGGTCTTTTGAATATTATTGCTTTGATTGATTCAGGAGCCAGCTGAAATTGCCCTCAAGAAGGTCTTGTACTATTCCCTTTATGCGAAGATCTAGTGGTTGTCTCTAATTTGGAGCAATGGCAAAAGAACTTGCATTAAAGTAATAAATATAACAGACGTTTCAATATCCATAATCATGAATTCCTGTATTAAAAGTCAAACTTTATCCTTGTTAAGGATCTTAATGAAAAAGTTTCCCTCCTAGGAATTACCTTTCCTTAGTTTCTTATTTTAACCGTTGTGGGTAGATAAACCAAGGTATAAGAACTAAGCTTTTGGGTGATAGGAAAATTTTTTTGAATTTGCTAACCCTATTAAGAGCATACTTCATTGTGATCCAAGAAATTAATCTTGTTAAGATTGATGAATCACTAAGATTTTTAGGTACCTCATTCATTTCATAATCTCTTATAAATAATATTTTAAGCATTTCTCTTATACTTTCAAATTTTTCAAATTGGGGAATTTTTGAAATCAAGATTTTTTATTAAAAATTGTTTTCCAAAGATTTTGAACACATTAAATACATAAACTTTGAGTATTGGGGGGAAAAAAAAATTTTTTTTTTAAAAAAAAAAAAAAAAAAATTACTGGTAATATTATTATAAAGATCTAAGTTTCAAGTTACTTTATTAAAGAGATTATTTCAGCCTAATTCAGTCTATCTCGTGAATTTTTGGCAGGGTTTCATGAGATCATGGCCCCTAAAAAGAATACCCAAGCTTCTAGCTCTCAAAAGCCCCAATCCAGTCAAGCTAACCAATCTCCTTCTACCCATAAAATGCTTTGGAGTCAACAAGTTGAAGAGGAAGAAGCACAACTTTTGGCAAAGCTTCACTGTTCTAAACCTATGCATGAATCCCGCCATATGTCTAACAAAATGTTGACCTTATACTATGATCCTTCTGATCATTCTAAACCAGTTAAGGCAACACAATATCCAGCTACCTCAGGGTCTCAGACCTTTAAGCAGGTTACTATGGCTAATCCCCTCTCAAAGGAATTAGCAACAAGCTCTTCTTTTTTCAAGCAAACAAATTGTGGTGGCTGCCAAACCCCACACCTCTTTCATAAAATCAAGATATTGCAAAATGATTTAAAATCAATCTCTTTTGGTTATTGAAAGAGAATTTTTCTCTGAAAACCCCAAAGAGATTGCTGCAAAAGCTTTTCAAGAAAATTTTCATTATCCCTCTGGTGATATTTTAAAAACAAGAGAGTTTTATGAAGCAGTCCTCTGGATTTGCCAAAATCCTGATTTCATGTCAAACTTAGAGAAAACTTTGGACTTCACTAATCTTTGAAGAAGGTCTTTTTTATTTGGGGGGTACCTCCTATATGGATGGTTTTTAATTAAGTTTTATTTTTCATTTTATTTTATGTTCTGATACCGCCTACATGGTCGGTTTGGCTCTGATACCATAGACACCCAGGACAAGGTCATATGCAATGAAAACAGGAATTATGCCATGATTCAAAACAAATATCACCAGAGGGATAATGAAAATTTTCTTGAAAAGCTTTTGTAGCAATTTCTCTGGGGTTTTCAGAGAAAAATTCTCTTTCAATAACCAAAAGAGGTTGATTTAAATCATTTTGCCAATATCTTGATTTTGTTGAAAGAGGTGTGGGGTTGGCAGCCACCACAATTTGCTTGTTTGAAAAAAGAGGACTTGATGCTAATTCCTTTTGAGAGGGATTAGCCTTAATGACTTGCTTGAAGGTCTGAGACCCTAAAATGGCTGGATACTGAGTGGCCTTGACTGGATTAGTTGGATCGGTAAGATCATAATACAAGGTCATCATCTTGTTAGGCATAGGTTTAGAAGAATGAAGCCTTGCTTCTTCTTCTTCAACTTGTTGGCTCCATAGCAATTTATGGGGAGAAGGAGCTTGATTGGGTTGGGTTTTCTGGCTAGGATCTTGGGTATTCTTTTTAGGGGCCATGGTCTCATGAAACCTACAAATTCCATGAGTTGAGTGATTAGGAATGGAACTCCCTCCTTTAATAACCTTAATTTGAAAATTAGGGTTTAAAATAATCCAATCAGTTAAATTATGTTTAAAAGCTATATACTTAATCGTTTTCTCAGATGTGAAAACAACTTTTAAAATTCCTTGTTTCAAAATATCAGTTTGAAATTTTGAAATGCATAAAGGAATGCTTAAAATATCATTTATAATGAGATTATGAATGAATTGGGTACCTAAAATCTTAGGTGGATCATTAATTCTAACAAGATTAATCTCTTGATCACAACGAGTGATGCTTTCAACAGGATTAGCAAATTCAAAAAGAATTTCCTTATCAAAAAGCTTAGTTCTTATACCTTGGTTATCTACCCACAACGGATAAATAGAACTTAAGAAGGGTATTCGTAGGAGGGCTTTTTCATTAAGATTCTTAACAAGGATAAAGGTTTGCTTAATACAGACGTCATGGTTACGGATATGAACATCTGTTAATTTATACTTAATGGCAAGTCTTTTGCCATTGGCTCCAAATAGAGACATATTAGTCTCTTCGCATAAAGGAATAGGTACAGACCTTCTTGAAGGCAATTTTTAGGCTGGCTCCTGAAATCAATCAAAGCAATATATCAAAGACAAATTTATCTTTGACTACTATAGTAAGGGAGACTTCCCACCTCTGGAATATAACCTTACTCACAGTATTCAAAAAAGTATCTGTCTCATTATCATTAACCTGAGAAGATTCTGGAATAATCCATATGGTTTTCTTGATTGCCAATTCTATTGATTTGATCTTGGAGATCAGAGAGACCTAAACTTATGAATTGTTTTAACTCCTTAATCTCCTTTTTATGCTGCTTAACTTCTTCATGAAGTTCCTTAATGCTGACTTCCTTGGGAGTCTGTTGGTCAAACCTATTTAAGATATCGTTAAGGTTATAAGGATTAAACAGTCTTCTTGGCTTCTACCTTAACAACAGATTTCTTAAAAACCTTCATAAAAGATTTTGCTTAGTCTTTTCATCTTCAAACTTTTCTTAAATATCTAGGATGAATTCTTGATCTTGGCCTTATGACATTTAATGGTTTTAGGACGGTAACTACAATTACCCTTAATACAAACATCTTGGTCACCTTAAGAAAGACTGGCTTAGAAACAATCGCCACTGCTATCTAGTTGATTATCTTCATTATCTGAACTCAGTCCTTGATTCAGAAATCTGAAGTTTTAACATACCTTACAAAAGGCAATTTTTTAAGTCATCTGAAGACGCTTAAAGTTATTAATCTTTTTGCTTAACTCTACAATCTTTCTTAAAATGGACAACTTGCCACATTTAAGAACAGATAATAGGGCTTGACATCTAAAGGAGTTTCCTACCTTTTTCTAAGGGCAATCCTTGCTTATTCTCCTTTGGTACGTGCTTGAATGCTTGGTTTTCATTCATCCTATAATTACCATGAGTACCTCTTTTACTATGGTAAAGCTTATCTTTGCTAGGCTTTCTGCTGGTTTGTTGCTTAGAGGGAGACTTAGTTTCCTTTTGGCTGAAACCAAACTGGCTACAGAATGATCCAAATTCATTCTTGTAGATTTTTTGTTCATTTTTCATTTGTTGCTTAAGCTTGAAGTCATTGCACAACTTAATCCTTTCAGCTGTGATAATGCTTATAATCTCACCATAGGTTAGTTTATCATAAGGGATTTGACCATTATACTGTTCCCTTATCTTGATCCTAATTCTCTCAGAGAAAAGCTTGGGTAATCCTGAGATGAATTTTTTCTTTCCAAAAAGACTGGTTACAGTCTGACTTAGCATGACTTTGGTTAGGAAGACTTCCTTATACCAACCTAAAATCATGAAGCTTGGGACACTTAAGGTTGGTTAAGAGATCTTGCAGTTTTATCCTTAATTTTTGCAAGGATCTCCAATGAAGTGCTTGGATATTGAGAAGATTAGAGTAGCCAATGCATCCTCTATATCTTGGCCATTCTTCATCCTTAACAACTTCACGTTCTCATTAATCCTATAGGCTTTTAGGATACTATTTCTATCATCGAAAGTGAGATAATTATCCCACCAACCCTTAGCTGACCTGTAAACCCAGCAACAATGGTCTGAGCTACAGCATGATCTGGCAGTCTATTGTTTAACTTATAGGCTGTACTTACCATGGTCATTTCTTGAAGCTTAGTGAGTATGTTATACTCGGTCATACCGTCTATGTTCCATTCATAGATAGTACCAAGAAAATTCTTATGCAGAATCTGATGATTCCACAAGCTACCTTCCAGACAATGGTGACGACTGTGAAGGTATTCTTCCACCAATAAGAAATTACAAAGCTTCATGATTATCAGCTTGCAAGTTATATATATATATATATATATATATATATATATATTTGTTTAATTTTATTATTAGTAATTTATTTGTTTGACATTTTATTTTATTTTTTTAAATGATTATGTGGCATTTTATATTTTTACAAAATAAAAAAATTCTTATTATTAATAAAAGCTCATATTTAGTGACAAATGTAATTTAATCTATTTGAATTTAAAGATTTGTATCATAGATTTCCTTTTTGAATGATGAAAACCCTAAGAAAAACCAATTTAAGTTCCACCATGATATTAAGAATCTTGCCCAAATAAGCATTTGAAGTAGTAGAAATTTGTTAGCCCAAGGATTCTCCTAATCGTGTTTTAATGATAAAAAACCATAATTAAGTTACTAATTGGTTTGAATTATAAAGAATTTTAGAGGTTAATTTAGAAATTCATCAAAGGACCGAATGGATGCACAATTAAGAAAATTGGAAGACCTTTAATCATAGGAAACATATGTAAGATGAATGCATAGGTGCACTTAGGATTTTCGTATCTTTTCATGCATCTTTAAAAAACTCAGTTTATGCATTAAAGTAACATTTCCATCCAAATATGAGTTCATCAAATGAACCTTAGGAAAAATGTTTCAAATTTGGTATATTAATTTATCTAAAGGTCTTGCATAAGTGTTAGAAGCAAAAAGACTAAAAAAAGATAAGTTTTCAGGCAAAAAATGGTGAACTGATCAAGACAGGCACTAGCTAACTAGCTCAATCGGTTAGGGTACTGGTCGACCGGTTACTCTTTCTTGGTTGAGAGATGCAAAAAACCTTCTCTCTCTTCCAATAGCCTTTCATTATTGGTTAAGGAATATGTACTCCCAGTCGAGGTCCAGTTGAGGGTAATGGTCACCTGCTAAGCATTAAATACTCCAACGGCTAGTGAACCGATTGACCACTAACTCGACTGGTCGAGGCTACTTTTTGGCGTTTTGGCGTTTTGGCTTTTGAGATTAGAAACTTATAAATTGAGAGCTTCACTTCATTTATGAAGAAGAGAACACTTGCATTTATTTGTTTACCTACTTGTTCTTGCCTTAAAAGCTCTTATTCTTTTCTTGGTGCATTAAATCTCCATTTGCATATTCTTTAATGCACCTTTGTGATTCATCCTATCCTTGAGTTGTATTTGAGCCATTGTTGAGCTAGGTTAAGAGATTCAAACTTATTATTTGAGTGTTAAAACCTTCAGGTGAGTAGAGACTTGAAGAGATTGTGTAAAATCCCATTGGAACCGAAATCCAAGTGTAAAAGTGATTAGAAGCTTGGTTAAAGCTTCAAGTGTAGTGGAACCTTCACTCGGCTAGGAGCTTGAGGAGAATGGATGTAGGTAAGGAAGTGTCGAACCACTATAAAAATCCGAGTTTGCTTTCTCTAACCTTATCTCTTTATATTTGTGTTTCCTATGCTTAAATTTATTGTGTTTGAAAAATAATTTTTTAAACTCCAATTCATCCCTTCCCCCTCTTGAGTGTTTTCTCTATTAAGATTAGCCTTTATTTTCTCAATTGGTATCAAAGCTAGGCCTCTTGTTTAGGACTTAATTGTCTAAGAAAAAATGATGAATCCATCAAGCTTATCTCACATTGAAAGTTTTGCAACTAGTAGACCTCCATTTTTTTTACGGGAACCGATTATCCCTATTCGAAAACTAAAATGACTTGGTTTTTACAATCAACCGATTTAGATGTATAGGATGTCATTGAAGATGACCTAACTTTTCCTTCAAAAATAGTTGATGGAGTCATGGTTCCAAAACCCAAGCAAGAATGGGATGAGTGTGATAGAAGAAACTTCCAATTAAATGCTAAGGTCGTTTATAATATGCAATGTTCTATGGATAAACATGAATATAATAGAATTTATCAATGAAAATTGGCTAAATAAATTTGGAGATTACTTGAAATAACTCATGAAGGAACAAATCAAGTTAAAGAGTCAAAAATCAATTTACTTGTTCATGTTTATGAATTGTTTTTATTGAAAGATAATGAAACTATTGTTGAGATGATCACTAGGTTCACCGACATTGTCAATGGTCTTGAAGCTTTGGGAAAGACCTACAAGGGATTGGAGAAGGTGATGAAGATCTTGAGGTCACTTCCATCAAAGTGGCATACAAAGGTCGCCGCAATTCAAGAATCCAAAGACTTAACCAAGCTACCTTTGGAGGAGCTCATAGGATCATTGATGACATATGAGATCAATTTGGCAAAGAAGCAACAAGAAGAGGAAGACAAAAAAAAGAAGAGCATAGCTTTCAAAGCTACAACTAAGAAAGAAGAAAAAGTTGAAGAAGAAAAACAAAGTGAATAAGATGAAATATTAGCCCTCATCATAAGAAAGTTCAACAAATTCATGAGAGGTGAAAGGTTTAGAGGAAGAAGGTTCACTTCTAGAAGAGACTTCTCTAAAATGAATTTTCATCTCATGGTGACAAGGAGAGATGGGAAGAAAAAAAGGACTTGGTGTGCTTCAAGTGTAAGAAACCAGGATACATTAAATATGATTGTCATCTCTACAAGAGTGAAGCCAAGAGGAGAAAGAAGAAGGCAATATTGGCCACTTGGAGTGAAAGTGAAGATGAATTCTCCGAAGAAGAAAATGAGAAAGAAGTGGCAAACATGTGCTTCATGGCAATAGATGAACTTGATGAGGTAAACTTTAACATTAGCGATGAAGATATACATGATGCTTTTCGAGAATTGTATGAAGATCTTAAAAAACTTGGTTTGAAAAATGCTTCTCTAAAAAAGAAAGTTCAACAACTTGAAAAAGAACTTGGAGAAGTAAAAGAAAATTTTTCAAAATTTGAAGTCTTTAAAACTCATCTTGAAAAAAGAATGAGATTTTAAGAAAGAAAAATGAATGGTTGACCTCATCTCTTTCAATCTTTTCTTGTGGAAAATTTGTTTTGAAATGATTCTAGCTAACCAAAAATGTGTTTTTGACAAACAAAGGCTAGGATTCAAATCTTCAAAGAATCAAAAGTATTTTAAAAACTATTTTGTAAAGGAATCCACAAGTACAAGTCCTTCCACTACATGCAACTTTTGTGGAAGAGGATGACACATTAGTAGTACATGCTCTTTAAGAAAAAGTTCTCAAAAGAATTCAAATGCAAAAGCTAAAAAGATTTGGGTTGAAAAATCCAAGGTCACTAACCCTTAAGGACCCAAAAAGATATGGGTACTTAAATCAACTTAAGTTATGTGTTGTAGGGTTCAAAGAAAGATAAGTGGTTCTTAGATAGTGGATGCTCAAGACACATGACTAGAGATGAATCCAAGTTTGGTTTTCTTACAAAGAAAAATGGAGGATATGTTACTTTTGGAGACAATGCAAAAGAAAAGATCATTGGTCAAGGCAACATTGGTAATGGCACATCATTTCTCATTGAAAGTGTTTTATTAGTAGATGGTTTAAAACATAACCTTTTAAGCATTAGTCAACTTTGTGACAAAGGTTTTGAAGTGATTTTTGAAGCATCTTATTGCGTTATCAAGGATATTCAAAATGATAAAACCATCTTCATGGGCCATAGATGTGACAATGTTTACACTATAAATATTTCAAAATATGATGGCCATGATAGATGCTTTTCAAGCATGCATGATCAAAGTTGGTTGTGGCATAGGAGGTTGGGACAGCTAACATGGACCTCATTTCTCAACTCAACAAAGATGAACTTGTTAGAGGCCTTCCCAAAATAAATTTTCAAAAAGATAAAGTTTGTGAAGCTTGTTAAGTGAGAAAGCAAATAAAAAACTCCTTTAAAAATAAAATTTTCATTTCCACATCTAGGCCACTTGAGTTATTGCATATGGATTTATTTGGTCCCTCTAGGATACCAAGTCTTGGAGGAAAGTCTTATGTGTATGTTATTGTGGACGACTTCTCTAGATACACATGAGTCTTATTTTTAAGTAAAAAGAAAAAGTCTTTTATGAGTTTTCAAAGTTTTGCAATAAAGTTCAAAATGAAAAAGGTTTTGCAATTACTTGTATAAGAAGTGATCATGGGAGAGAATTTGAAAATGTTGATTTTGAAAATTATTGCAATGAGCATGGAATTGACCACAATTTTTCGACTCCTATAACTCCTCATCAAAATGGAGTAATTGAAAGGAAAAATAGAACCCTTTAAGAGATGACAAGAACCATGCTAAATGAAAATAACCTACCAAAAAATTTTTGAGCCAAAGTGGTTAACACTTCTTGTTATGTTTTAAATAGAGTTTTATTAAGGCCCATACTTAAGAAAACTCCTTATGAGATTTGGAAAAACAAGAAAGCCAACATTAGCTATTTCAAAATCTTTGGATGCAAATGTTTTATATTAAACACCAAAGAAAATCTTGGAAAATTTGATGCAAAATCGGATGTTGGAATTTTCATTGGTTACTCAACTTTAAGTAAAGATTTTAGAGTTTTCAACAAAAGAACCATGGTTGTAGAGGAGTCCATCCATGTTGTTTTTTTTTTTTATGAATCTAATAATTCTCTATAGAAAGAGAGAGTGTTGATGATGATTTAGGTTTGGAGACCTACATTGGAAGATTGTAAATTGAAGATAAAAGACAACAAGAAGAAAATGGAGAGGATCCCAAGGAAGAAGGATCACCATTGACATTACCCCCTCCTCAACAAGTGCAAGGTGAATCAAGTCAAGACCTTCCTAAAGAATGGAAGTTTGTCTTCAATCACCCATAAGATCAAATTATAGGTAATCCATCTAGTGGGGTAAGAACTGGATTCACTCTTAGAAACATTTGCAATAATCTAACTTTTATCTCTCAAATTGAGCTTAAAAATATAAATGATGCTTTAAATGATGAAAATTGGATGATTGCTATGCAAGAAGTGTTAAATCAATCTGAAAGAAGTGAAGAATGTGAATTAGTACCAAGACCTTCAAATCAAAGTGTTATTGGGACTAGATGGGTCTTTAGAAATAAAATGGATGAAAATGGTATATTTATTAGAAACAAAGCAAGGTTAGTAGCCCAAAGTTTTAATCAAGAATAAGGGATAGATTATGAAGAAACCTTTGCACCCATAGCTAGGTTGGAAGCCATTAGGATGCTACTTGCCTTTGCATGTTTTGAAGACTTTGTTTTATATCAAATGAATATGAAAAATGCATTTTATGTAGTTTTATAAATGAAGAAGTGTATGTTGAACAACCATCCGGCTTTCAGAGTTTCAACTTTCCTAACCATGTTTTTAAACTTAAAAAGACACGTTATGGTTTAAAACAAGCACCTAAAGCATGTTATAAAGATTGAGCAAATTTCTTTTGTAAAATGGTTTTAAAATGAAAAAAATTGACATAGCTCTTTTCATAGAAACCAAAGAAAAGGATATGCTCTTAGTTCAAATATATGTTGATGATATCATTTTTGGTGCTACTAATATCTCTCTTTGTGAAGAATTTTCCAAGTGCATGCATAATGAGTTTGAAATGAGCATGATGGGAGAGCTCAACTTCTTTCTTGGACTTCAAACCAAGTAACTAAAGGAAGGATCCTTCATCAATCAAGCAAAGTATATAAGAGATTTTCTCAAAAGGTTCAACATGGAGGAAACCAAAACAATGAAGACTCCAATGAGCTCATCCATCACTATGCATAGAGGCATGATAGGTTCTTTGCTATACTTGACCGCTAGTAGACCCAACATTATGTATAGTGTATGCTTGTGTGCTAGATTTCAATCTTGTCCTAAAGATTCTCACTTAAGTGTCGTAAAAAGAATCCTCAAATATTTGAAAGGGACAATGAACATAGACTTATGGTATCCAAGAGTGACAACTTTGAATTAATTGTTTTTTTCGGATGTCGATTTTGTCGGTTGTAAGATTGAAAGAAAAAAAACTAGTAGACCTTGTCATTTCTTAGGACATTCACTTGTTTCATGGCATAGTAAAAAGCAAAATTTGGTAGCTTTATCAACAACAAAAGCTGACTACATAGCAACCGATTTATGTTGTGCACAAATCCTTTGGATGAAATAAATACTTAGTGATTTTGATTTATCTTTTGAGCATGTGCCTATTAAATGTGATAATACTAGTGCCATAAGTATATCAAAAAATCCCGTGCAACACTCTAGGACTAAGCATATAGAGATTAGACATCACTTTCTTAGAGATCATGCACAAAAAGTTGACATAACACTTGAATTTGGAAGCACTAAAGATCAACTTGTTGATATATTTACAAAACCTTTAAGTGAAGAAAAATTTGTTGATATTAGAAGACAACTAGGGGTGATTTCATTATGATCTAATGTTTACTTAATGAATTCTTGATAAATATACCTTCTGATTGCATAAATTTCATGTCATATGCATCATATAGACATTTGCTTAGAAAATGGTCAATTCTTGACCAAAAATCAAATTCCTTTGGCATTGAGCATAAAAAATTGGGGAATTCAACTGAAAAAGGCAAGGGGAAGATCAAAAAATGAAAAAAAAATGCAAAAAATTGGAAAATAAAAAATAGTTGACCGTGTTGACCAGGCAATCAATCATTTGAGGATCGATCGACCAGTTCGTCAGGACTGGGAATTTTAAGAGGCTCACGCGCTCATTTTTCTACATTATTTTCCTCCGTTCTTCAATGGTTTTCACTGTTTTTGGCTTCTAAAGATTGATTTCAGTGCGTTTTAAGACCAATTGACCTAATTTTGGGAGAGATTTGAGGGCTTTGAAGGCTAGGGTTTCCATTTTGGGTCTTTTTCTCTTCCTTCAATGGGTCATAGCCAGTTCTGGTACTGATCTTTCTCCATTTTCAATCGTTAGGGTTTTAGGTGTGAGCCTCATTGCATTTTCCCTATTTTTCTTGGACTTCCATGGCTCTTAGAAGAGAGTCAACTGCAACTAGGGCATTGGGCAAGTGCCCAACTGAGTTGTTTCAATCGAAGGCATGCTAGAAGGCACGATTTAACACCACCTTGTTTAGTATCGTGGAGGACTACCAGCGGTACAAGCAACATTTTTCTTAGAGATGAGTAGTTCTTAGGAGAAACATCAATTTTCCTCAACTTCAGCACTTTGGATTTAAGGGATTGTTCACGAGGATAGACTGGTTGTTGACTGTTACTACTTCTGAGCCAGTTTTTTCGACATTGGTATGAGCATTCTACTCGAGGGCAATTTACGACATGGGTGGCCTGATCACATCTACTTTTAGAGGAGTTAAGATTCGTCTGGATCCAAAGAGCATTTGTCGTATCTTTGATATTGCTAGGTTGGATTCAAAGTATACAAGTCTAAGATGTGGCCCATTGTGTTGGGTTTTGAGCCTGGAAAGGCTATTCAAAGGATTTGTGGACTTCTAGATGCCCATAGGATGGGCAAACCCTCAACAACTTGACGGTCATTAATAGAATACTACATCATATGCTATGTTTTATTTTTCTACCACAGGGTAGACACAGAGATGAGGTCTCTTGTTATGAGGCATTCCTTATAGATTCTATTTTAACTGAGAGACAAATCCATTTGGGATATTTGATGATGATGCACATGATTTCATGTTGCGAGAGCATGACTCATGTATTCCCCTATGGTTGCTTCCTTACCAGATTATTCAAGGATGTTGGTGTTGACCTGAGTAGAGATATAGATTTTGAGGTTCCCAACACATATGATACATATGATGATCAGTCCATAGGAATGATGAAATTTGAGAAGGCCCCAAATGGTTCTTGGGTGAGAAAAGTAGAGAGAGCACCAACACAGGCCTAGGGATATGGATAGTCACATCCTGGAGTTGAAGATGAGACAAAGATTTGAGAGATGAAGGGTGTCGTGGACCTTTAAAGTGGCTATCAATAGAGAGGGTCCAAGATTGACATTATCCCACTCTAGACAAAGACTATCTCACAGACCCAGGGTGTTCAATTTGAGACTACCTCATCTAAGTCGTCATATATTAAGCCTGCCTTCTTTGGGCCTACATTCACTGAGCCTACCCATATGGAGATACCACCTCCTCAGGCACTTCCCGCTCTTGACCATGCTCCATGGATGGACTTATCTACTCAGATTAGCTCTCTTGGCACTCGCATCGAGGAACTTATTGTGGTTAGTGATACACGTTTCTATTCCATGGAGGATTGTATGGATCAATATCAGGCTGGCTTCACTTCGTAGTTTGAGCATCTCCAGTAGAAGATTAATCGTATTGAAGATCGCTAGGACTGTCAACATGAGGAGATGATGGCCTATCTGCATTCTATGTTTTCATCTCCATCTCCACCTCCTTAGCCTTGATTCGTAGGAGACCCCCTTCCCCCTTGTTCATTTTTTATGTTGCCAAAGGGTAAGATATTTTAGGATTTAGGAGGCTAGATATGGGAGACTTATACATGCATATCATTTTTTTTTATCATACATATCAGACATATGATGTCCTGATTGATACATTTGACTTATGATGTATGATATACTTATATATTTGATGACTTACATTGTTTTCTTGTTGAAAACTCTCTCTAATATGTCTTGATCATCTTGGTTTTAAATTCTTAAATATTGATTGTTGATCCATGATTGGTTTGAGGGGGAGATTCTTTTTCTCCTAGATAACCAAGGTTTGTCATCATAAAAAATAGGGAGATTGTTAGCCCAAGGATTCTCTTAATCGTGTCTTAATGATAACAAACCATGGTTAAGTTACTAATTGGTTTGAATTATAAAGAATTTCAAGGGTTAATTTGAAAATTCATCAAAGGACCCAATGGATGCATGATCAAGAAAATTGGAAGACCTTTAATCATAAGAAACATATGTAAGACGAATGCATGAGTGCACTTAGGGTTTTCATATCTTTTCATGCATCTTTAAAAAAACTCAATTTTTGCATTAAAGTAATATTTCCATTTAAATTCGAGTTTTATCAAATGAACCTTAGGCAAAATTTTCAAAATTGGCATATTAATTTACTTAAATACCTTGCATAAGTGTTAGAAGCAAAAATACCACAAAAATATAGGTTTTCAGGCAAAAAATGAACTGATCGAGGCATTGGCCAACCGTCTCAACCAGTTAGGGTACCGGTTAATCAGTTACTCTTTCCCGATTGAAAGATGCAAAAAACTTTTTCTTTATTTTAGTAGCCTTTCATTCTCGGTCGAGGGATATGCCTTCCAGTCGAGGTTCAGTCGAGGGTAACGGTCACTTGCCAAGCATTAAATGCTTTAACAACTAGTGAACTGATTGACCTCCAACTCGACCAGTCGAGGCTGCTTTTTGGCATTTTGGCTCTCGAGGTTAGAAACCTATAAATTGAGAGTTCCACTTCATTTATGAAGAAGAGAGCACTTGCATTTATTTGTTTACCTACTTTTCTTGGTGCATTACATATCCATTTGCATATTCTTTAGTGCACCTTTGTGATTCATCCTAGCCTTGAGTTGTATTTGAACCATTGTTGAGCTAGGTTGAGAGATTCAAACTTATTATTTGAGTGTTAAAACCTTCAAGTGAGTAGAGACTTGAAGAGATTGTGTAACAACCTATTGGAGCCGGAATCCAAGTGTAAAAGTGATTAAAAGCTTGGTTGAAACTTCAAGTATAGTGGAGCCCTCACTTGGTTAGAAGTTTGAGGAGAGTGGATGTGGGCAATAAAGTGTGAACCACTATAAAATCTGAGTTTGGTTTCTCTAACCTTATCTCTTTATATTTGTGTTTCTTGTGCTTAAATTTATTGTGTTTGAAAAAGAATTTTTAAACTCCAATTCACCCATCCCCCTCTTTGGTGTTTTCTCTATTAAGATTAACTTTTATTTTCTAAAAAATGCTATCTCTAAAATAATCATGTAAGAAAGTTTTAATGGTAATATGAATTTGGAAATAGAAACATTTGTATTTTGGCAATAAAAAGATTTATCTGTGACAACTATGGGGTTGAATTTACTACTTACTAATGAATTTATATGTTTTGAAAATTGGACATTGTTACATGATTTGTTATTGTTCTACCAGTGTTGTTTTTAAATGTGCAAAAAATTATAATACTATGATGTCATAGGAAAAAGTGGAAAGCATATTTTCATGTGATATATTTGCATACACACACACACACACACACACATATATATATATATATAAAGAATCTTGTCTAATTGCCTAAAAAAAAAAAGTAAACTAGATATATGTTTATTGAAAGGGATAAGCTAAGATCATAAAAGAGTCTTCTTCGATGGGGAATCAACCTTTGTGTATGGAGATTCCATGAAAAAGTGTTCAATATGTAGAAAAAATCTATACCACATGACTTATAGAGGGTCGGTCAATTTAGGATGACATGGATGGAGTGTCAGTGATTGCCTTCTAAGTTTAGGATGCTTGATATTGACCGTTACATGGGAATATGATGCCCTCATATTCATTTGAGATTATATAGCATGGTCATACAAGTCTATGGCCTAGATGAAATGCAGATGATTACACTTTTTCCTTTATCATTGAGTGGGGTAACACAACATTGGTGTGCTTCCTTAGATGTGTCATGTAGACATACTTGGGAGGATTTGACACTAAGTTTCTAAGCTAGTATGCATTTGATAGTGATGTTGACATATCTAGATGAGAGCTAAAGGCTCTTAAGTAAAGACAAGATGAGTCAACCACTTCTTTCATTTCTTAATGGAGAGGGAAGGTCGCCCAAATGGTCGAGTAGCCTAAGGAGAGTGACCAAATTGACATGGTTCTTAAGAACCTACATCCCAGATTCGCTCAACATTTGGTGGGCATCATTTTTCAGAATTTCCGATCTTTGATCCATATCATTTTCAATGTAGAGGAGGGTATCTCCCGAGGATTATGGACTGATTCTTCTCCTTTAAATCCTATGGGGAAGAAACCTATTTCATCTAGCCGATCAGTGGAGGTAGACTCTATTAGTTAGCAGGAATGGAAGGGGTGCTTTTTCCTTTTCTTATAGACTGTTCAAATAGTTTCATGCCAGACTATTAACAGTTCAGGCTAGGTTCTCTCATCCGTAGTATTGGTTTCAACAGACTTATGTGCAGCCACAGTTGACTCTACAAATGTTACTTCCCTCGCAACCACAGTAGCTATATATGGTTGCTCAAACCACAACTAAACCGATTGCAAGATATGCTAGAGTTCGGCTTCCTCAGCTTAAAAGGCGTCCTACACATAAATCTATGAGGCAGTTCTCAGACTTAGGGATGCCACTGAGTTAAGCTTTTCAAAAGCTCTCTAAGGTAGGCCTTTTGACACATTTGGTTCCTAGACCATCATCGCAATCAATTCCTCTCTATTTTTGGCTACATGAGCATTGTTTTTACCACAAGACTTTAGGGCATTTGACAGATCATTGCACTGCCCTTTGACATGCCATTTAGGACCTCATTAATTAGAGTTTGGTTAATTTGGTTGTGCCTAATGTTACCATGAACCCTTTACCAACCCACTTTACACACGCAATACCATCACTTGCCAATTTACATTGTCTTGATTATGATGATTTTGGGGATAGTATCCACATGATGGGTTAGAAGTCATTTGAGCTAGTGCTTATCACATTCAACCCTTATTTTGGAGAGGTTATCGAGATGAGGGTTGCCAAGATAGGTCAGAGGTCGTATGTTGTTTTGACCTTAGATGAGGTGATGTATGAATAAAGGTTATGTTTTACTTTGATTTAAGATGTTAGGGCTTCGTATCAACTATTGGTTCCTTTTTCTACTCCTCATTACAGTGCGAACAACCATTTTATTCTAGCTCTTTATCCTTCATATCTTAATCTCTCTAAGAAGATACAATATGTCATTCATGGTGAGAGAGTGACCCAACGGTAGCCTTCATTAGTGACTAGACCTTTTGATGGAGAGACCTTTAGGAATGAGGTGAGAAAGGAAGATTCTGAGATTGTGAGACAGTTGTAGGCTACTCAAGCCCACATATATATTTGGAGCTTGTTAGACCAGTCAATTTTAGTCACTCTACACAGATCGTGAGAGCATATGATAACACACGCCAAGAGGTTATGGGGACATTGTACTAGGCATCCAGGTTGGACCAGTTACATTTCCGATGCTATTCCAAGTTTTGAAGGTACCCACGTTCTTCAACCTATTATTGGGCCAATCTTAGATCTATGAGGTTAGAACTATACCATCTTCCTTTCATCAAAAGGTGAAGTTTATCCATGATGGTTGGGTCATCATGATTCGATCCTCTCATGATGCTATTTCATTTGAGCTTATATTAGAGATTAGTCATAGTGATGAGGACTTGTTCTTGACTAGATTTACCTTTGATGAGGTCTAGACCATAAAAATGTCTAATGATCCTACTAAAGATTATCTTCCATTACCTTTTGATGAGTTTGGTAGCAAAGCCATGATAGGGACGATGCAGA
This sequence comes from Vitis amurensis, assembly GCA_037355405.1. Taxonomy (NCBI): domain Eukaryota; kingdom Viridiplantae; phylum Streptophyta; class Magnoliopsida; order Vitales; family Vitaceae; genus Vitis; species Vitis amurensis. The sequence continues at coordinate 17,857 of JBAPGN010002847.1, forward strand.
GTATGGAATACTTGCTCGGTTTAGGACTTGGTAGGAGGTATTAGTGGGTCTTTAATTTTGTGTCTGTTATGGACCGAGACCCACCATTTGGTTTGGGATTTGAGCCTACTCATCGAGATTATATCTATGTAGCTCGTTTGCGTCAAGCTTGCATCTTGGCTTGATTGAGATACCTATCTTTTAATTATCCTCTATGACCACATAGTCAAGATTGGTTGAATTTTTTGTTTTTGCTTCTAACTACTGCTACACATTCTATGTAGAGACCAATATATGACATTTCTACTTGTGCACAAGCCGCTATGGAGTAAATGTTTGGGAAAATGTAGCTTGTTGATAGAGTCCCAAGTCTTTCTACTACTATGAGGGCAACTCCATCTTCCCTAGATAGAGCTAGCATATTTTCCTTACACTTTCCTAGAGAGATGGATGAGTATGGAAGTTTAAATCTTATAAAGGGTTTCTTTGACGGTGTAGCTCCCGAAGATGATTATTAACATGAGTTAAACCAATTGGTCGTGACGTAGATGTCAGGATTAGTTGAGACGCAAGTAGTTAGGTTGTCTGATGTGTTTGATATGATGGTTGATGAGAGAGCTATAGAGACATTCCATCGATTCTCGAGGTCACCCTACCATTTGGAGCTCAGCCAGTGATACCGAGGTTTTTACTGCTCTTATCGTTGAGACTATTGATGTAAGCCCATTTGTTAGGCAAGATGTTTCTTTTGATGTCATGTCAGGATTTGTCTCTTGTATTTATGATAATGTACCCACTGTTTCATCTATGTATATGAGTTAATTTGAGTATTTCTCTATGTGTTATGAATATATGTATGATTCTTCTCTTAGCTTGTCACAACATCCATCCACTTCATATGTTTTTGACATATATGATGAGCCCCAGTCACCTGATTTAGATTCAAGGACCCTTTTTGGTCATTCAAGTCATAGAGTTAAGTCTATAGATGAGGATTTTGATATTATTGATTTTGGTACTAGGGATTAGCCTCAATAGCTCCTGATTGGTGATTTATTGCCTACAAATAATGAATTCAACCTTATTCAGTTGCTTAGAGCATATTTAGATGTGTTTTCATGGTCATATGAATCCCTCCATAGTCTAGCACCACTTGCTTATTCTACCATGACAAATGCACCCTCGTTGGAGTTTGCAGGTAAAAGAGGAGATTAAGAAACAACTCAGTGTTGGTTTTATATTAGTGGTTGAGCATCCTGAGTGGTTGGCTAATGTTGTTCTTGTTCCCAAAAAAGATGAGAAAGTTAGTTTGTGTTGACTTTAGAGACCTTAATAAAGCTTATTCTAAGGATGATTTTTGATTCGTGCCCAATTGGTGTCTCAACTAATTCATGTCCAGCTGGTGCTCCTTGATTGAGGGAGTAATCAACAAAATTTATAACCTATTACACCATATACTAGGGTAGCAAAGACAAAGCTACTATAGCATAGTGGCTCTAGGATCGTCCACTGGGATGGGTTTTCACTTCACAATTGATATTAATTCAAAAATGAATTGGTGCCTTTTCATTTCAAGGTTAGCTTTAAAAGAAAACATAAATTTGTTTGAATGAAAAAAGGTTTGGTTTTAAACTAACCAAAAATAGTAACTGATTTTACTTATAAAGAAAAGTTGTTTCTTGGAGTTTCAGATCACTAGGCTTAGATTCCTCATACAAAAATGGAGTTCCGGTCACTTGTTTCTTTTCCTCGCATTAGAGAATTAACATATAGTTCCTTCTCCAACCGGTGTTGTACAGATGCTTCCCATTAATGGGTTCAAACACTAAATCCCTCTCACTGATGCATCTTGCAATGACTCATACCTCTAACCTAGCACTTGCCATTCAAGGTGATCTTTAACCTTGGATTACCCGTCAAAAGCTCGCAAGAGATAACTAATAGATGTCTCCTTGGAGTCCAAAAGCTTACCAAGTGTTGGCTATTATAGAAAATCCTACCTTCAAACCACCTCCCAAAAGCTCGCAAGGGGTAAACTAGTGAATCTCCATGAACGGAGATCACTTGCCTTACCAAGTGTTGGCCCAGGTGATTTAAAGACGTTTTAAGTTAACTAAAAAGATAAAAACCATTAACGGGTCACACTTTCTCTTCATTAAAAACTAAAAACAACAAAAACTTCCAAATTATGCATGTGGAAACTTACCCGGCTTTCTTCACTCCAAGAGACAAAGAGCCTAGCCTCTCATCCTCTGAGGAAAAATCCTCAGAGTTTGGTTGGCTAGAAATAAAAAGAAATGAAAAATAAAAAAGAAGGAAAAAACAAAAATATATATGAAAGCAGAGCAAGTGCTCTGTATTTTACTTCCTTCCCAAAACTATACAAAGGATGCTGATATGATGCTCTGAGAACAAGCTCCCGAGAGCTATATATAAAGAAAATTACAAAACAAAATATCTGAGGTTATTCACCCATTTTCCAAACTTAATAACTAAGGAATCCTATGGTTGGTGGGTTACAAGGAGAAGAATGGAAATTTATACAAAAATATCTGAAGAAAAATATCCAAAAGTGTCGGTTGTAACTATCGGGAAGCTTCAGGAGAACACCCGTGCACTGTGCAAAAAAGCTGCAAAATTCTCGCAACAAAAGGCTGATTTCGCAGCCGTGCAAAAATGCTTCCTTCAGCTTGGAGTGATTGGCTTGCAATAGCTGCAACTTCTTCGTTTCAACTTTGAATTGTGCACCGTTTAAAACATTGGATTGTTGACTTCCTGAGCTTTGAAATGGTATATAGCATGTAGAAAATGGACTTCGGGAAGTGCTCCAAAAGTGCGAAAGAAGACTGCAGCTGCTGTCCTCTGTTTTCTTCACTCTGTTTTTCCTCTCTCCATTGTTCTTTCCTTACATACTTTGAACGACTTTGGCAAAGGGCTATGGAGCTCCAAAGCTTGGTTCTTCATGAATTTGAGCTTCCAAAAGCTTTTCCATGGATTCCAAATAACTCTCCTCAATCTCATATTGCTTTGGTGATCAAAAAGCTATAAAAACACCAAAACTTAACACAAATTGATTAGAAATGATTGCAAGGGTCCTTAATATGTTAATTGGGTTAAAAGGCAATAACTACTACTCAAAAGTGTTTAAAAGAGTTAATTACAAGCTATCAAATAGCACTTTTTGAGTAGTAATCAATTTTCCCATCCCACATATTAATATCTTTTGACATTGTATATTAGACATAATGAATATCTCAAAGTATCTATAGGTACGAAATTTGTGGACCTGCATTTTTTTTCCACGTGCGTCTCCACTCGATCGTCCGGATTCATTTTTAAAAAAATTCCCGTTCCAAGTCTCCAAAAATCCAAAAAAAAAAAAATCCGGATTCATTTTTTAAAAATTTCCATTCCAAGTTTCCGAAAATCCAAAAAATTCTGGATTCATTTTTTAAAAATTCTCGTTCCAAGTCTCCGAAAATCCAAAAAAATCTAGATTCATTTTTTAAAAATTCCCATTCCAAGTCTCCGAAAATCCAAAAAAATCTGGATTCATTTTTTAAAAATTCTCGTTCCAAGTTTCCGAAAATCCAGATTCATTTTTTAAAAATTCCCATTCCAAGTCTCCGAAAATCCAAAAATCCAAAAATCCGGATTCATTTTTTAAAAATTCCCGTTCCAAGTTTCCAAAAATCCCAAAAAAAAAATCCAGATTCATTTTTAAAAAAAATTCCCATTCCAAGTTTTTCAATTTTCGATAATTTCCAAAAGTTGCAAAAGGTCTGGATTTATTTTTTTGGTATCATTTCCAAAAAATTTCTAAAGTTTCGAAAAGTCCCGATTTATTTATTTATTATTTTTATTTTATTATTATTATTATTTATTTTTTAGTATCATTTCCTAAATATTTCTAAAATTTTGAAAAGTCTGGATTTATTTTTTTTAGTGTCAATTTCCAAAAGTTTTGAAATTTTTCAAATTTAATTTTTTAGTGTCATTCAAAAATTTCCAAAGTTTCCAAAATTTCGGTTATGAAGGGATGAAGTTCAAACGGGAAAGATGTTAGTCCTCAGCTGAAAACCGGTGGAATGGGAGTAACTAAATTTTAGCCACATGGTCCAGAGTCATGGGTCGTGTTTGGTGGCCATGGGGTAAAGTCTAGAGATTACATGTATATGGTTTGGTCTTGGCTGGAAATTTTAGCAAATTTGGAATTTACATATATTATGTGATTGTGCTTATTGACTAACTTTTTTTCTCACAACGCACGGCTAGGGACCTCAGGTACGCAACTTTGTTTTGGTCATTAATTTCTTGTGTGTGCCGAATATGAACTAGAATTGTGAATCTTGTCGTTCATGTAGCCCGAGAGAAAAATTGGCTGATCTTCGACTTGTATGCTCCAATGTACCCAATTCACTAGTCGAGACCAGATTCCGGGCCTAGAGAGGTGCTACCTTGTATGAGGTACCTTCCTGATAGTTAACCTAATCCCCGGACCTAGAAATCTAGTTTCGTAGACCGTTTTTTCCTAACTAGAGTCATCAAGGGGTTTTTGTTCTTACTTAATTTTCCCCATTTCAAAAATAAAAATAAAAAGTAACTGGCGACTCCAAACGAAAATTGTTCCTTGTTGGGATGGATTTTCTAAAACTCGAAAACCACTTTTTCTCCACATTCATGTCATTTGTTTTAAAACAGTGAGTCGCACCGGTCGGTGGATCAGGTGAGGGTCCACACATATGTCTTAGTAGTTTCCCAAAAGTCACTCCAAAGGTGCACTTCTTAGGGTTCAACCTCAATCTAAACTTCCAGATCCTCTCAAAGAATCTCTCTAAAGTTGCTAGGTGATTGATTCATTCCCAATTGGTGTCTCAGCTGATTTATGTCCAGCTGATGTTCCTTGATTGTGGTCCTCAAAAGGGAGTAATCAACAATATTTATAACCTATATCACCATGCATTAGGATAACTTTAGCTAATATAGCATAGTGGCTCTAGGATCGTTCACTGGGAAGGGTTTTCAACGTAGAACTGATACCAATTCAAAGTTAAATTGGTGCTTTTTCATTTCAAGGTTAGCTTAAGAAGAAAACATAAACTTTGGTTGAAAAAGGTTTTGTTTAAGCTAACTAAAAAGAAAATAATGGAAATTATTTATGAAGAAAAACATTTCTTGGAGTTTTAGGTTCACAGGGGAGGCTCCTCATGCAAAAACAGAGCTCCGGTCACTTGGTTCTTTTTCTTGCATTAGAGAATTAACATATAGTTAATTCTCTAACCGGTGTTGTACAGATGCTTCCCTTTAATGGATTTCAACACTAATTCCCTCTCATTAATGCAACTTGCAATGGCTCATGCCTCTCACCTAGCATTTGCCATTCAAGGTGATCATTAACCTTGGACTTCTCTTCTCAAGCTCGCAAGAGATAACTAATGGATGTCTCCTTAGAGTCCAAAAGCTTACCAAGTGTTGGCAATTCTAGAAAATCCTACCTTCAAGTCACCTCCCAAAAGCTTGCAAGAGATAAACTAGTGCATCTCCATGGACGGAGATCACTTGCCTTACCAAGTGTTGGCTCAGGTAAATTGAAGGTGTTTTAAGTTAACTAAAAACATAGAAATCATTAATGGGTCATACTTTCTCTTCATTAATGGATGAAACAACAAAACTACCAATTCTTGCATTTGGGGCCTTACCCGGCAACCTTAGCTCCAAGGAACTAAAATTCTAGCCACTCATGCTCTGAGGAAACATTCTCGGAGCTTGTTTGGCTAGTAAGAAAAATGTATAAATATAATACAATCAAATTGAGTAGGTAAAGCAGAGCAAAAGCTCTGTATTTTACTTCCTTCAAAAAACTATACAAAGTTGTCTGTGAGAACAAGCTCTCCGACCTTTTGTGTAATGGAAATTACAAACATTATATATGAGGCTATTTACCCTTTGTTCTTGCTTAATAACTAAGGAATCCTATGATAGGTGGATTACAAAGAGAGTTTGGGGATTTAGACATCAAATATCTAAAGCAAAAAAAATCTAAAAAATGTCGGTCGCAAATATCGGGAAGCTTCAGGAGAATTTTGCAACCGTGCAAGATGGCTGCGAAATTTTGCAGCATGAAGGACACCATTTCGCAGCCAAAGGCTGATTTCGCAGCCATCCTCTTGTGATTTCACAACTCGCGAAATTGGCCTTCAACTTTGTGTGATCGGCTTCCAATGGCTGTAACTCCTTCATTTCAACTCCGAATCGCGCACTGTTTGAAACGTTGGATTGCTAACTTCCCAAGATTCGAAACGAAATATAGTATGCATAAATTGAGCTCCAGGAAGTGCTCCAAAAGTGGCTGACAATGACTGTCCTTTTGAATGCTTCATGGTGGATTTCTCTCTTTGCTTTCCCTCATTTCATTCATGATTTGCTTATGGCAAAGGACTATAAAGTTTCAAAGCTTTGGTTCTTCATGTTTCTGAGCTTTCCATTGCTTTGCTATGGATTCCATAGAACTCTCCTCAATCTCGGATTGCTTTGGTGATCAAATTACTAACAAAAACACCAAAACTTACACAATTTGATTAGAAATGATTGCAAAGGTCCTTAATATGTTAATTGGGCTAAAAGGTAATAACTACTACTCAAAAGTGTTTAAAAAAGTTAATTACAAGCTATCAAATAGCACTTTTTAAGTAGTAATCACTCCCCCAACCGACATATTGCTAGTCCCTTAGCAATAAAGGAGAGAAAAAGTACTAAAAAGTAATATACTTTACAAGATCACGTTGATCACTTCCAAAAAATTTTAAGTGGCATGATGATCAAACTCTCACATGAAACATTAAAGAAATATAAACTCAAATTTCAACAAGAATTATCAAATACTTTGCTAAACACAATTCATAAAGAGAAGGCATTAAGCAAATTGAAGCTTTAAAATCATTTCCACTTCCAAAGGACCAAACCTTACTTTTTCACAAAAATCTAAGTGTTAGTTGATAGTTTCCGAATATAGTATGTTGAACTAATCTCTCCCCCCAACCTAGTTCTTTTTCAACACTTAGCAAACTGACCAAATTCAATAGGCTAAGAACACACCCTTTTGTTTCACAATTTATTTATTTTTTTCATTGTAGGAGTACAAGGCTTAAGGGTATTCTTTTCTAAATTGTCCATGTAACAGGGGTCCATCGATGACTCCCAACCAATTAAGGTTTAGGGCATTAAGCTTTAAGAATTTTTCAACCACTAACTCCTCAGATTTTACCTCGGACTTTTGAGAATGAATTTTAATAGCCAAACACCTACAGTATGTTAAACTCCACATATCCACCCTTGTAACGAGCATTGAGGTCGGTGACTCCCAACCAATTAAGGCTTAGGGCACCAGGTTTTAAAGATTTTCACCATATACCCCTCAGACCTTGCTCGGGTTTTAAGGCAAGCAAACATTTTTCTTTTTCTTTTCTTTTCTTGTTCAAAGGCTCATTGGGCCTTTATAAGGTGTCCCAACACTATTAAAATAAGGTCAAAGGACCAAGTCTAAATTTCTTAAGTCAAGAGGGAAATAGTTTCTCATCTTATAATCGGAACCTATTGTGCATAGTGTGTGAATAGCTTAAAGTGGAAGAACTAAGGTTGAATTCAATAGAAGCTTCAACAATTCATCAACTTTAGTAAGCATAATACAAACTCTAAGTCAAGTAAAAAAGACAAAATTTCAATTTCTCTCATTTCAATTTGAAAATTTTTCCTTAGTAACCATGGAGAGTAGAATAAAAAACTTTAAAAAATTTTAAAATTAAACAAAAATCAACTAAATTACCAAAATAACTTAGCATAAATAACAAAAAACTTTCTTTTTCAACTCTCCCCCCAACCAAGCTGAACATTATCCTCAATATGGCAAAAGCGATTGAGATTATAGGGAGGAAGTGGTACCTCCTGAGTGATATCAATTTTGAATGTTGATTGGAAAAACCACATGTTTCAAAAACAATAAAAAAAAAATGTGAGTAGAGGAAATAAAATAAAATAATGGTAAGAGTGATAAAAAAAAAAGTGATAGATTTGTATTACTTCAATTCATGTAAGTACAAAAAGGACAAGTAATACAAATAATCCCAGTATATAATACCAAAAACATGGGATTTCAAGTGTTACTATGATAAGGAAATACATGATTGAAATATATAAAGGAAACTATCAAAATGACCAGATGGTGGATGGAGGATGCTGTGGAGATGATGGCTCAGCTGCCTCTGTCTCTCCTGTAGTAGGCTCCTCAGGAGGCATAGTATGGTCTACGAAATGAGGGGCCTGTGATGGCTCTGGTGGGCTAGGAGTGGCATGCTCAGGAGTTGATATAATACCCAGATGATGATGAATCTGCTTCAGGATGGCAGTGTGTTGGGCCTGAGTTGTAATAATCTGCTCCTGATGAGCACGAAGAGTTGTCATCTGCTGAGTGAGGATGCTCTAAGAAGTGGTCAATGCCTGGAAAGTGTGGCATAGGCCTCTATACTCAATAATAGGTATAGCTATTCTTCGCTCAACTGAAGGAGATGACTCTGATGTGGGTGGAATAACAGGAGAAGTCTATGGTGTGGCCTGAGGAGCAGATAGTGGAACCTCTGGTATAGGCTCACTAGAGGCCACTGCAGGGGCTGCATGGGTTGGTGCTCTCATGTCAGCTGGTATGTCAACTAGCTCCTCTGGCTGCTCTGGATGCTCTGGTCCAACTAGGGCTCCCTGGTCTGCACCACTATAAGCTGTCATACTGGTCCATTTTTTTAGAGTGAATATCTCTCGACAAATGCGTCTACGCTCATGCTGAGGCTCTGCTGGGTATCCCAAGTGCTCTAATATCTGGCTTAATAGTCTGGGAAAGAGAAGTGGAATAGCATCTGCTCGAAGTAGCTTCTTCCGATGGACCTTCTCTTCCAAGTACAGAAGAGCGACCATGATGAGATGGTGAGGGCCAAAGAAGTATCCCTTAGATATCCTAAACAATGCCTCCAGCAAAACTTCTCTCCTCTGCACCCAATGCTGAAGTGGAAAAATGTTATGGCATAGGAGTGCATCAATGAAGAACATGCTGGGAGGAAGCTCCCTCCTCAAGATATAGTGGCGTGAGGATGCCCCTCTGGACAGAGTATGAACTATGTCGCTCTGTGAAGGATGAGTCCAGGCTCGAAAATCCTTTGGACATGCTGGCTCATAAGGAATATGGAGTGCCTCTGCCATATGTCGAGTTCCCAGAATACCATGACGTCCGTCTATGGTGAAGTAGATGACTGTAGGATCCCGGACCTAGTTTGTGGTCATGGACTGATGGAAGTCCAATGCCACGCGGGGATAGAAAAAATCTCTGGGAGTCAGCAAGTGCTCCATATGATACCTCTATAGTAGAAGAAATGAATTCCTGAGCTCAGGCTGAAGTCTGAAAGTGGTTATGTCGAAACAGAGCTCGGAGTAGAACGGCATTGCCCTGCAATCCAAATTTCCTTCAATTAGTGGCTGAGTGACCATGGGGCGTCTGATAACAACCTCATGGGTCATGCTTGAGGGAATGTGAGACTCTTTTGCTGGTGTCTGAGATGGTTGAGGCTTTTTGGTAGGTGGTGAAGACTTTTTGACAGGTGGCGGAGATGGTGTAGGCTTTGATTCAGGCTCTGAAGACGACTCTATTAGATCAATTGGCTCAGAGACCTTGGCTTTCTTCTTTGAGGGACCGGTACCTGATTTTTGGCCTCTAGAAGAGCTCGCTCCGGCCATGGTAAGTGACCTTCTTATGTTATAACGCCTGGGCGGAGGATTGATGGGTACGTCCTCAACCGGAGGTTGGACGACTCGTGGCCATGGCGGCTCGGATGTGGAGCCTTGGATAGGTGTATCTCTTGGGATTCTCAGGCGAGTCGATGAGGACGAGGACTTAGCTCCTCGAGTTCTAGCCATGGCTGTGTCGGAGAAAATGGTAGGAGGTGCGCGCGGCATGCTCAAGCCGATGAGGCAGACGGGAGGGTGCTCTAGCTTGGCTCCTCTTGGTACCTTTTTTGAAGTTCAAATGACCAATTAGAATAGGAAAAATGGAATTTATACCGTTTAAAAGGGACGCCAAGGGACACTATTCATTTCCCAGCAGATGGGAATTTTCGCAGCGGGAGGGGGAGAGGGGCGGATTTCGCAGCAAGTGGACGTTTTTTAAGAGGGGAGGCATTATCAGAACATTTTCGCAGCCCATTTCGCAGCTGCGAAACGGGGGGTACGACGCTACGAAATGGCACTCATGTGCTAAGGGGTGGTTTTGCAGCTACAAAACCACATGTGAAATGGAGTCTAGATTGCGAAATGAAGGATTTTAAGGCGTGGAGGTTTCGCAACCATTTCGCAGCTGCGAAATGGGTGTATGGGGTTGCGAAATGGCACTCGTGTGCTAAGGGGTCACTTCGCAGTTGCGAAAATTTTCGTAGAGGGGGATAAGAGGCTGCGAAACCATTTCGCAGCGGGAGGCGATTTTCATAGTGATGCTTGGGGGCTGCGAAAGGGCCATTTTCGCAGGGGCCCTTTTTAGGCTGCGAAATTTCACAGACCATGCTTTCTACTTGCTTTTGAGCTCCTCTTGATTCCTAGCTTCCTTCTTTCAATTTCTTTGCAATTCCTCCTGATTTTGATCATTCAAAAAGATTAAGTGACATATAAATAACACAATTTAAGACCAAAATTAAAATAAAAACAATTTACAAAGCTTATAAATTAACATAATTAAACAAAAATATGGACTTTGGTGAAACCAAGTCCATCTAACCCTTCTTTGATTAGGCTTTTTGTGGTTCAAGGAGGTTGGTTTCCTCATTTTCTTGCTTGAATGGCTCAATGAATGTCTTGAGACGATGACCATTGACTTTAAAGATGTTTGTGCCATTGGAATTCAATAATTCCACCACTCCATTGAGATGCACTTGGTGAATAATGAAAGGGTCTATCCACCTTGACTTGAGCTTCCCATGAAAGATATGGAGCCTTGAGTCATAGAGTAAGACTCTTTGTCCTTTCTGGAATTCTTTATTGGAGATTAATTGATCATGCCACCTCTTCATCCTCTATTTTGCAACTTTAGAATTGATGTAAGCATCATTTCTTAATTCCTCCATCTCATTAAGGTCTAAGCACCTCTTTGCCCCGACTCTTATCAAGTCCATGTTTAACCTTTTGATTGCCCACCAAGCCTTATATTCAACTTCCATAGGGAGATGGCATGCTTTGCCATAGACTAGGCGATAGGGAGACATACCAAGAATAGTCTTGTAAGTTGTTCTATATGCCCATAATGAATCATGAAGCTTAATAGACCAATCTTTTCTGCTCGTGATCACCACCTTCATCAATATGTTCTTGATTTCCCTGTTTGCTAGCTCCACTTGCCCGGAAGTTTAAGGGTGATAAGGTGTAGCTACCTTATGCTTCACTCCATACTTGGCTAATAGGGTTTCAAAAGGTTTGTTGCAAAAATGAGTACCTCCATCACTAATTATGGCCTGGGCACCCCAAATCTTGGAGAAGATTCTCCTTAAGAAACTTGAGAACCACCCTGTGATCATTGTGTTTTACAGGGGATTGCCCTCAACCCATTTAGAAGCATAGTCCCACCCCCCACCAAGATATAAGAGTTACCAAAATATATTGGAAAGGTCCCATGAAGTCAATACCCCAAACATCAAAGAGATCAACTATTAGGATGGGTTCATGGCATTTGATTTCTTTTTGTTAGCTTCCCGAGCCTTTGGCATCTATCACAACTCCTACACATGATGTGGGCATCTTTGAAAAGTGATGGCCAAGTAAACCCTGATTGCAACACCTTCATGGTTGTTTTCTGAAAGGTAAAGTGACCTCCACATGCATTCTCATGGCAATGGCTGAGGATTGCTTGTTGCTCTTCTTCAGGGACACACTTCCTTATGATCTGATCTGCACAATACTTGAAAAGAAAAGGCTCTTCCCAATAATTAGCATGAATCTTTGCAAAGAAGTGCTTCCTGTCTTATGCTTTCCACTCACTTGGAACTTCACCAGCAACCAAATAGTTAGCAATATGAGCATACCAAGGAGTTTTCTCTAGCAACATGAGTGATTCCTTAGGAAAGTCATCATTAATAGGTAAGACATGGGAATTGTGTGCTATAGCTAACCTTGAAAGGTGGTCAGCTACCACATTCTCCACTCCTTTCTTGTCTCTGATTTGGAGATCGAACTTTTGTAATAAAAGAATCCTTCTAATCAACCTTGTTTTTGCATCTGCTTTGTCAATAAATACTTCAAGGCTGAATGGTCAGTGAAAACAATGATGAAAGACCCTACCACATAAGCACGAAACTTGTCTAAGGCAAACACCACAACTAACAATTCTTTATCTGTAGTTGTGTAGTTCCTTTGAGCTTCGTTCAATGTCTTGCTTGCATAGTAGATCACATAGGGCTTCCCATCTTCTCTTTGACTAAGTACAGCTCCTATAGCAAAGTCACTAGCATCACACATTACTTCAAAGGGTAGTTGCCAATTGAGGGGCTCTCATTATTGGAGCGGTTGTCAAAAATTGCTTTACTTGATCAAAACTCTTTTGACATCTCTCATCCCATATAAACTTAGCATCCTTAGTTAAAAGTTCACAAAAAGGCTTTGAAAGCTTAGAGAAGTATTTTATAAATTTCCTGTAGAACCCTGCATGGCCAAGGAATTGCCTTACTCCTTTTACAGTGGTTAGGGATGACAATTTGACAATAAGTTCCACCTTTGCTTTATCAACTTCAATGCCTTTCTTGGAGATGATATGGCCAAGGACAATTCCTTGATGTACCATAAAGTGGCATTTCTCCCAGTTGAGCACCAAGTCTTTTTAATGTATCTATTAAGAACCGCTTCCAAATTGACTAAGCATTCTTCAAATGTACCTCCATATATGGTGATATCATCCATGAAAACCTCCATAATTTGCTCCACCATATCATTGAAGATACTAAGCATACATCTTTGGAATGTTGCAGGTGCATTGCATAAACCCAAAGGCATTTTTCTGTAGGTGTATGTTCCAAATGAACATGTGAAAGTGGGCTTCTCCTGATCTTCAACATCAATTTCAATTTGGAAATACCCTGAGGTACCCGTCCAAGAAACAATAGAAAGGATGGCCAGAGACTCTCTCCAACACTTGATCAATAAACGGGAGTGGAAAATGATCTTTCCTTGTCACGACATTCAATTTCCTATAGTCAATACACACCCTCTAACCTGAAGTGAGGCTTGTAGCAATTTCTTTTCCATTTTCATTTTGAACCACAGTAATCCCTGACTTTTTTGGTACCACTTGAGTAGGACTCACCCAAGGGTTGTCAGATATGGGATAAATAATGCCCGCTTGAAGTAGCTTCAGCACCTCATCTCGCACCACCTCTTGCAAATGAGGATTCAATCTTCTTTGAGGTTGACGAATGGGTTTAGCTTCTTCCTCCATATATATATGATGTGTACAAACCAAAGGACTAATGCCTTTCAAGTAAGATATTTTCCATCCTATTGCTTTCTTACACCTTTTGAGAACTTCAAGTAGAGAAATCTCCCGATGAGTAGTAAGAGATGAAGATATAACAACAAGGCATTGATTATTTTCTTCCAGGTACGTATATTTCAACTCCATGGGCAGAGGTTTCAAATTGAGCTTTGGGATCTCTTCCTTAACAGTTTCTTGTTCCTTCTCTTTATTGAATAAAGGTAGAATCTCTTCTTTCCTCCTCCAACCTTGTAGAGTAGCAAGCACATCAACAGGTTCAGACAACCCTTCTTCAAGATCCTCAAGACTTTCATTCAACTTGTCTTGCATATTCTTATTACAATGTTCCTCCACTAGAGTGTCAATAATGCATACCTCTTCTGGACCTTCTTCTTCTTCCGGAGTGATTAGCTTCTTAGACATATAAAAGATATTGAGCTCAAGTGTCATGTTGCCAAAAGTGAGTTGCATAAGTCCATTCCTAAAATTGATGATTGCATTTGAGGTAGTAAGGAATGGTCTTCCAAGGATGATAGGAACATAATTAGCTTCCTTAACAAAGGGATCAGTATCAAGAACAACAAAATCTACTGGATAGTATAAATTATCAACTTGAACTAAGACATCTTCAATTATCCTCCTTGGAATTTTCACTGATCTATTAGCTAAAGATAGAGTGATTGATGTTGGCTTCAATTCACCAAGTCCCAATTGCTTGTAGATAGAGTATGGTAGCAAATTCACACTTGCTCCAAAGTCTAACAAAGCTTTTTCTACTACCTTTCCTCCAATCATTACTGAAATGGTAGGACATCCCTGATCTTTGTACTTCAAAGGAGATTTGCATTGTATGATGGCACTTACTTGCTCAGTCAAGAAGGTTTTCTTATTCACATTCAACCCTCTTTTGATAGTACACAAGTCTTTTAGGAATTTTGCATATGTTGGAACTTGCTTAATCATATCCAGCATTGGAATATTGACTTTCACTTGTCTCAATACTTCAAGGATTTCTTATGCATTTTTTATCCCCTTTTTCTCTCATGCAAAGCTTGAGGAAAAGGTGGAGATGTGTGTTTCTTCATCATTTCTTCCTTAATAACCTCTTTCTCCGGATTTGAATTCACTGTTGAATCATGGTCTTCTTTCCCTTCACTTATATCTTTCTTATTTCCTTTGATTTCCTCTCTCTTCTTTGTCTCTTCTTCTTCTTCCTCTTCAACATGTGGCTTGGGTGTTGGTGACTCAACCTTTTTACCACTCCTTAGAGTGATCAAGGCTTTGACATCTCTCACCTGTGAAGATTCTCCCTCCTGAGTTTCCACTTCATGGATACCCTTGGGGTTTTGGTGAGGTTAAGAAGGAAATCTACCATTCTCTTGCATTGTGTTCAGATTAGTGAGCCTTGAGATTGAGTATTGGAGATTATCTATCTTCTGAGATAAGTCATTTTGCATCCCATCCATCCTTTTATTCAAAGTATTCTCTACACTGTCAATTCTTTGACCGAGTTGAGCATTGATGGATTTTTGGTCTCCAACAAAATCTCCCATAACCTTGCTGAGATTCACTATTGCTTGTTCAAGACTTGAAGCTTGTTGAGATGGTTAAGCCGACTGTTGGTACTGAGGTGCTCTTGGCATCCATGAAAAATTTGGATGATTCCTCCAACTTGAGTTGTAAGTGTTTCTATACGAAGCATTGCTATTTGGCTTGAATTGTCCAATGACATTTGCTTGATCTCCAAACATTTCTCTAGCAACTGGGATTGTAGGGCACTCCTCCACCAAGTGTTCATAAGATTGACAAATAGAACATTGCTTTACTTGCATTGGTGTTTCAGCAATAGCTTGCACTTCATGCATCTTTTTCAGTTCTAGCTCCTCCAATCTTCATGTCATAGCTGCAAATTTTGCTTTCATATCAACATCTTCATTCAAGGTGTACATCCCAACCTTAGCATAAAAAGCATTCGGATGAGACTTCATCTTTCCCACTTCTCCTTTATTCGGTTCATCCCATCCTCTTGATACTTCAACCTCATAACTCAAGAAATCCATAGCTTCCTCCGGATTCTTACTCATGAAATCCCCTCCACACATTGTCTTGAGGAGTTGCTTCATTGAGGAAGACATCCCATCATAAAAATAACTCACCAATAACCATGTATCAAAACCATGGTGAGGACAAGCATTAATGGCTTCCATGTATTTTTCCCAACACTCATAGAATTTCTCATTCTCTTTAGCTGAGAAGTTTGAAATTTGCTTTTTCAAGCCATTTGTTATGTGAGTAGGAAAAAACTTTTTGAGGAATTTAGCTTGTAAATCAGTCCAAGTACGGATACTCCTTGGCCTTAAAGAATTAAGCCAAATCTTGGCCTTATCCTTTAAAGTAAAAGGAAATAGCTTAAGCCTCATCAAGTCGATTGAAGCTCATCCCTCTCGGAATGTATTACAAACATCTTCAAATTCCTTGATATGTGCATAGGGATTCTCACTTTCCATTCCATGGAAAGTTGGTAGAAGTGGAACAATATGTGGTCTGATCACTAGCTGCTCTGTAGGGGGCACTATACATGATGGTGCACTCATACGAGGTGGATGCATGTGTCCCTCATTGATCTGAATTCATTGGGATTGTCCTGATGACCATGGTGACTATGCTGATCTTCAGGTGTAGTTTCCATGATGTTCAAGCTTAATTCCAATTCCTTGTTATGAGGTGTTTCACATTTAACAAGCCTTCCTCCACTATCTCGTATCCAATTTGGCATACACAACTACTATCAACTGTAACAAAAACAAAAGCAAAGGAAAACAAAAGAAAACAAGACTACAAAAAGACTTAGATTAACTAAAACTAAATTAAAAGGTATATTAGAATATGAACAAGTAAAAGAAACAATTAAAAGAGTTAGTAAAATGAAACAAAAATACCAAACTTGTGATGAAAATCACAAGTACGCTGAAATAATATCACTGTGAAGTTGGCACCTTCCCCGACAGCGGCGCCATTTGATTCATTCCCAATTGGTGTCTCTGCTAATTAATGTCCAGCTAGTGTTCCTTGATTGTGGTCCTCAAAAGGGAGTAATCAACAATATTTATAACCTATATCACCATGCATTAGGATAGATTTAGCTAATATGGCACAGTGGCTCTAGGATCGTTCACTGGGAAGGGTTTTAACTTACAACTGATACCAATTCAAAGTTAAATTGGTGTTTTTTCATTTCAAGGTTAGCTTAAGAAGAAAACATAAACTTTGGTTGAAAAAAATTTTGTTTTAAGCTAACTAAAAAGAAAATAATGGAAATTATTTATGAAGAAAAACATTCCTTGGAGTTTTAGGTTCACAGAGGAGGCTCCTTATGCAAAAACAGAGCTCTGTTCACTTGGTTCTTTTCCTCGCATTAGAGAATTAACATATAGTTAATTCTCTAACTGGTGTTGTACAGATGCTTCCCTTTAATGGATTTCAGCACTAATTCTCTCTCACTGATGCAACTTGCAATGGCTCGTGCCTCTCACCTAGTATTTTCCATTCAAGGTGATCATTAACCTTGGACTTCCCTTCTCAAGCTCGCAAGAGATAACTAATGGATGTCTCCTTAGAGTCCAAAAGCTTACCAAGTGTTGGCAATTCTAGAAAATCCTACCTTCAAGTCACCTCCCAAAAGCACGCAAGAAATAAACTAGTGCATCTCCATGGACGAAGATCACTTGCCTTACCAAGTGTTGGCTCAGGTAAATTGAAGATGTTTTAAGTTAACTAAAAACATAGACATCATTAATGGGTCACACTTTCTCTTCATTAATGGCTGAAACAAAAACTACCTATTCTTGCATTTGGGGCCTTACCCGGCAACCTTAGCTCCAAGGAACTAAAAGTCTAACCACTCATGCTCTGAGAAAACATTCTCGGAGCTTGTTTGGCTACTAAGAAAAATATATAAATATAATACAATCAAATTGAGTAGGTAAAGCAGGGCAAAAGCTCTGTATTTTACTTCCTTCAAAAAACTATACAAAGTTGTTTGTGAGAACAAGCTCTCCGACCTTTTGTGTAATGGAAATTACAAACATTATATATGAGGCTATTTACCCTTTGTTCTTGCTTAATAACTAAGGAATCCTATGATAGGTGGATTACAAGGAGAGTTTGGGGATTTAGACATCAAATATTTAAAGCAAAAAAAATCTAAAAAATGTCGATCGCAAATATTGGGAAGCTTCAGGAGAATTTCGTAGCTGTGCAAGATGGCTGCAAAATTTTGCAGCATGAAGGACACCATTTCGCAGCCATCCTCTTGTGATTTCGCAGCCAAAGGCTAATTTCAACTCCGAATCATGCACCATTTGAAGCGTTGGATTGTTAACTTCTCGAGCTTCAAAACGACATATAGTATGCATAAATTGAGTTCCAGGAAGTTCTCCAAAAGTGGCTGACAGTGACTGTCCTTTTGAATGCTTCATGATGGATTTCTCTCTTTGCTTTCCCTCCTTTCACTCATGATTTGCTTATGGAAAAGGACTATAAAGTTTCAAAGCTTTGGTTCTTCATGTTTCTGAGTTTTCCATTGCTTTGCCATGGATTCCATAGAACTCTTCTCAATCTCGGATTGCTTTGGTTATCAAATTACTAACAAAAACACCAAAACTTACACAATTTGATTAGAAATGATTGCAAAGGTCCTTAATATGTTAATTGGGTTAAAAGGTAATAACTACTACTTAAAAGTGTTTAAAAGAGTTAATTACAAGCTATCAAATAACACTTTTTGAGTAGTAATCAGTGATATGCTCTATCTTAGGATTTCACAATCATATCATCAACATATACCTCAACATCCCTATCCATCATATCATGAAACAAAGTAGTAGCAGCCCTTTGATAAGCGGCTCCTGCATTCCTCAACCCAAATGGCTTGACTCCATAGTAATAGGTCTGCCACTCAATGATGAAGACAACCCTTTTCATATCCTCTAGAGCCATCAAATTCTGATTACCCAGAAAAACCCGTCCATGAAAGATAACATCGAATGACCTGCAGTACTATGAACCAAAGTTGAGCTAAGATAAATCAAGCGACTCCACAAATAATAACAATTCCAAGTAAAGTATAAAACCATCAGCATGTAGTTAGAAAAGGAAACATCATAAAACAATTTCTAAAAAAAATATGGTTTAGAGTGGAATTTAATTACAAAAAATTTTAGGAGATAATTCCTATACATTTAGATCAACATACCGAAAGCCAAACACTTGTTCAAAGGATAGATCACAACAAAGACACCTAAAGATTCTACAAAGTCCAGATTTGATAAGAAAAAGTGACATGCATGAACGAATTTTTTGAAAATAATAAATGATCCAATAAAATCATAAAAAAAAACACACACACACATAGTTCAAAGTATCTATATCGCATAAAAAATAAATTCAGGGTTGGAGAGTACTCAAAAATATTTTTAAAACACTCAAGCTAACCAGATGTTCAGAATTCAGTATGCATAGTAGACGTGACTTTGAAAAATCATATCTCCCTCAAAAAGGAATAATTTTTAACATTTTATGTGTCTAAAATCAATTTTAAGAAGCTTATAATTGAGGAAAAATATTGAATCAAATTTAAAAAGTCATCTGGTATTTTATTTTTTCAAAAATATCTCGGGTGTCTAAAACTGGGTGAAAACGGAGCCCCCCTAAAGATTCATTTATATCTTCTATTCCAGAATGACTTTCTAACTCAAACGAAACTTTAAATTCGAGTTCAAGAAGTGAGAAAATTCATACAAGTTTTGGAATTTTTTTTAAATATTCTAAATTTGCTAAAATGAATTTTGAAACAAATGATTGGGTGAAAGCTGGCAACAAGGATCAAACCATTTAATACCTAAGACGATTAGTTCTTTTCTAACAAACCAATTTTAAATCAAGAAATTTTAGTAAGGAGGGGTCTTAATAAGTAACCTGATATTATAGCTGCATCGATCTAAGATGACAAAGTATCATCCATACCACCAAAATCTTGTGTATTTTATAGAAAGGTAACCATGAACAGGGTGCACAATTGGGAATTCATATCAGAATAGTGGCAGCTTCCCTACGTGCTGAAGTTGATATATAATATCATTTCAGGACCCCACTAGCCGCCACCATCCTTGCATGACTATCATTAACTTTCAGCCTTGATCCCAAGGGACCCACCATTTAAAGTCCCATAAAAACATAAGTTTTCTGTTGCACTTGGACCTAATTTCCCTACCCTTTTTTACTGTTGAAGTTGTGCAATATGTGAATGCTTTGACCACCAACCTGCTACTTCCTCTTTAAGTGTGCATACACTCATAAAGCTCATGCACATAAACCAACATGTTGCTTCCTTTTTAAGTGTACACACCCTCTCTTTGGTGTAATCCTAACCCATAAAAAGTAGAGAGACGGGATGAGGTCTCCTGTTTTTTTTTTTTCCAAAAAATGGAGTTGTAGCTATCTTGCCAATTGGCTCAGGAGCCCTAGCAGCCATCACTCGACCAGTTGTGCCTTATGGTCAGTACCTTTCTGATGGAATACTTGCACGAGCACCAGAAGCTGGTTCAAACTGTCCCTAGGTTGAATCGAAATAACTGTCATATGGGGGCCGCTCCACAAATATTTATTCAAAGAAGCTACCCTTCTTCTCACACTTTATACAGAGCATGAAGAATGTAAACTAAAAAAGGAAGTGAAAGACACATTTCGTGTTTCCTTTGAGGGGCTTAGGTTGGCGAGAGGAGCTTAAGTAGATTCAAACAAACAAAGGCAAACAGAAGCCCCCACATAACACATAGCAAATAGGAAAACAGAGACTTACTATCCCAAACCAAAACTAGGGAACTCAAAAGAAAGAAATCAACATTGACAATTATGTGAGCAATCTAATACCAATGCAAACAAATATATGGCCTTTGTCATTCAATCCCCAAACATCCAAACGAGATTCAAAATCCAACAACGATTCATACATAACCAAAGGATGATGGGAATGGAGAAGGAGTCTACAACAAACGTACCTAGAAATGCTTTCTTCTAGCAAGAAAATCTCTACCGGCTTGTAGTCTCAGATCTCTCCTTTTTCCTCTCAATCTTCTTTTCTCCTTTCTGATCATTCCCCCTTTTATACCCTCTCTTGGAAAATCCTCCATTCACTCTGGAAAACCACCCTTGCCTCTTTCCCATGCAGACCTCTTCGGAAACCTCCATTTCCTTCTTTTCCAACCTCTTTTTTTTTTCACTCTTTTTTTCTTCATCCCAAAGAAACAACCTCTCTTCCCCTATTCTGCCAGCTTCCCAAGTATCATGTTTCACCTTTAATTTTTTCCATAAAATATCTCTTTTTTTTTCTTTTTCTTTTTCATGCAGTCTACCGACTCTCCTCTTCTATTCTTAATTTTTTTTTTTTTTTTGTAAATAAAGCTTTTATACAAAATGAAAATAAAATGACATAGTAGAAGCATAATATAAATAAATAATAACGACAATAAGAATAATAAAGATAATGATAAAAAAATAATAATAACGATTACAATAATAAAAAAAGGATAATAATAATATTGATAATAACAAGACAACTAATAATACTAGTACTAATAATAATAATAATAATATAAGATCTCCAATCACCTACAATTTTTTGAAAATAAATAATTGGATGAATAAATAAATAAAACAGGAAAAATAAATAAATACCACGCGCACGTAACAATAATCTAAATATTAAACTAAAGCACAAAAATAAAAATAAAATATCAAGCATATACAATTAGACATAAAAAATTCCTCTCGAGCAATCCAAATAAGAAGATCAATCTAAAAACTCACATAATATAAAAAAATCCATCAATCAAGAATTTAATCCTAGGGAATTAAGCCCACAAAAAAATATCTAAGTGTTCTAGGTGTCCTAAGTGGAAACTAAATTAAGGAGGTGCCTAGATGATTGAAGAAAATGTGCTAAGTGACCTAGGAATGTACCTACTGGGCCAAGTGCATCTAAGTGGGCCTAGTGTGCCTAATGAGTCATCAAGGAATTATTGTAAAGTACCAAACGTACATGTAAAAGGACATGTGCCAGTAGGACAAAATGGAGGGTCTACAATATGGCTAGTGAGCGAAGTATAAAGGTTGATCCAAAAAAGATCAAAGTCACACTTGATATGCTTGCGCTAAAGACTGAGAGAGAGATCAGGAGTTTTCTAGGTAGATTATAGTACATCAATCGTTTCATAACTAGATTGACAGACATATATGAGCCTATCTTCCATCTTTTAAGAAAGAACCAACCTACAATCTAGAATAATGATTGTCAACAAGCTTTTGAGAGGATTAAGGAGTATTTACTTTTTGCTCTAGTTTTAGTGCCTCCCACACTAGGACGCCCACTACTTTTGTACTTGTAAATTTCAGACATGGCCTTGGGATGCATGTTAGCTCAACTTAATGACTTAGAAAATGAACAAGCTATTTACTATTTGAGTAAGAGGATGCTGGAGCATGAGATATGATATGTTATGATTAAGCATTTTTGCTTAGCATTAGTTTGGGCTACCTGAAAAACTAAGACATTATATGACAAAGTACTCTGTACATCTGATTTCTCGCCTAGATCCCCTAAGATATTTGTTTGACAGACTTGCATTGATAGGTAGATTGATGAGATGGTTAGTGTTGTTGACTGAGTTTGACATCCAATATGTTTCCCAGAAGTTTGTTAAGGGGAGTATTGTCGCAAATCATTTGGCCTAATTTTCAATATCTGATAGTAGAGCAATTAATGACAACTTTCCAAATGAGAATATTTTTATTGTGATTGGTTTGTCGAGATGGTATCTATATTTCGATGGAACTGCTAACAATTTCAAGTATGTGATTGGTGTATTGTTGATATCTCCTCATGGTGACTAAATCCCGAGATTAATTCGTCTGGCATTTTCTAATAGTTACCCTGCTACAAACAACATAGTAGAGTATGAGGAATGCATCCTTGGTTTAGAGACTACTCTTGAGCTTAGGATCTGACAGATGGAGGTGTTTAGTGACTCTAACCTTGTACTTAGGAAGATTCATGGCAATTAGAAGACTAGAGATATGAAATTAAGGTCATACCATGCTTATTTAGAGCTATTGGTTGGGAGATTTGATGAGTTGAGATATACACATCTACTTAGAGTGCAAAACCAGTTTGCTGACGTCTTAGCTACTTTAGCTTCAATAGTGGATATTCCTATTGATGTCATCATCCGCCCTTTACTGA
The DNA here is from genome assembly GCA_037355405.1 of Vitis amurensis. Lineage (NCBI taxonomy): Eukaryota > Viridiplantae > Streptophyta > Magnoliopsida > Vitales > Vitaceae > Vitis > Vitis amurensis. The sequence continues at coordinate 40,677 of JBAPGN010002847.1, forward strand.
TTAATTTGAGGACTTACTCGACCTATTGTTGTATTATTGGAGAAACTAAAGTCTAGGATGATCTACTTTGGTACTATGATATCTACCACTTCCTTAGATTTGGCACAAACTCTGACGATGCTTCAACTAAGGACAAAAGAGCATTGAGATAGTTAGCTACTAAATTTCTGATTTGTGGGGAGTCACTATACAGACATTCAATTGATGTTATCTTGTTATTCTGCTTAGATCAAGCCTCTGCAAATCAAGTGATGAGAGAGGTTAATGTTAGAGTTTGTGGATTGCATATGGGAGGCTACATGTTAGCTTAAAAAATCATGAGGATTGGTTATTTTTGGTTGACCATGGAAACTAATTGTTGTCAGTTTGTCTAGAGATGTCTAGAATGTCATATGCATTGTGACCTCATTCATGTGCCACCATCATATTTGCATCCATTGACCTCACTATGGTCATTTTTTGTGTGAGGCATTGATATTATTGGGAAGATTTCACTGAAGGCTTCCAATGGCCATGAGTTCATCCTCATTGCCATCGATTACTTCACCAACTGGGTGGAGGCTACATCATATGTGAAGTTGACATCCACTAAAGTTGCCAGCTTCATAAGATCACATATCATATATCGTTATAAGGTACCTCATGAGTTGATTTCAAATAGGGGGTACACTTTTGAGCTAAGCTTGACACTTTGTTATAAAAGCATGGCATCTAGCATCATAGATCTTCTGCATACAAGCCACAGACTAATAAGGCAATAGAGGCTGCAAATAAGAATATTAAGAGGATTTTGAAGAAGATGGTTGAAACTTCTCGATATTGGTCAGAGAAGTTCCCTTTCACTTTATGGGCGTATCGTATGTCTTTTCGCAGCTCTATAGGAGCTACATCTTACTCCTTGGTATACGGTATAGAGGTCATTTTTCCCATTGAAGTAGAGATGGGTTCATTGAGAGTAGTCTTGGAGTAACAAATTTCTAAAACAAAGTCAACTCGGCCTCGATTTGATCAGCTTAACCTTTTGGATGAGAGGAGATTAAGGGTAGTAGATCATGTTCAAGCTTATCAGAGGAAAATGGCACTAACATTCAAGAAATGAGTCAAATCTAGACGATTTTAGAAAGACGATTTGGTATTAAGGATTCTTAGAGGATTGATTAAAAACCCTTGTGGCAAGTTCAAGCCTAACTGGAGTGGACCCTACTTTATTAGGGAGTTAACCCCAGAGAGGGTTGCATCACTAATGGATTTGGATGGAAATCAATTCTTAGAGTCGACTAATGTAGATTAGCTAAAAAAGTATTATGTTTAAGACCATGGCTAGAGGATGAGTGGCCTTCATTTTGGTTAGCCCTATAACTAATCACCTTTGGATTCCATATGATCCTTTGCTAGCCATTTGAGCCTCGCGAGTTTGTTTCTTATCGCTTTGACTACCATTTTCACACTGAGGTGAGACCTTATAGTGAATGAGATGTGTGGTCATAGATATTATGGATGATTGGATCTAGAGTGATGTTGTGTCACTCTTTGTTTGTATGTTCATTTCTTATCTTTCAGCACACACTTTTGTAGAGTTATTGTCATTACGTATTCATTTTCTTCCAGACTTGTTGTCATTTACTTTTGCTATCTTGTTTAACCTTTTTATCCTTCTCTTTTTTCTATATTTTGTTTCAGCACCTATCACGATGGATTGGTAGTTGTTCACTTATCTTTGTGTTGATGAGGATCATATCACCACTCGTTTCATCTCCTTATGGGTTTGATCTCAAAGCTTAGGGGTTCTATGGGCTTTTCCCTTTCTTGAGATAGTACGATTGTATTTTAGATAAGGGATGTGGTTTACTAGATATACATGTCTAGTGGAGGATTCATGTTACTAATCACATGTGTTTGATCATGGAAAACATATAAAAAAAATGATAATGAAAAAAAAAAAACTTTTGTTCTCATGCATGGTTGTATGTGTTGATGGGTCTCCATTGAGTTCATTTGTACTTTGAGTAAGTTTAGAGGTGAGGAGATTTCCTTCGTATGGGTATATTAAGACTATTTTTGTGGGGATATCACGTTGTGTATGTGTTAGTGGATTCTCCATAGAGTTCATTTGTTCATTGAGAATGCATGTGGGTGGGAGTTTTTTTTATATAGGTATTTCAGGATAGTCCTTGAGAGGGTGTCATATGTGGTTGTTTAGGGTTCTGGGATGTCTCTTAATCAACCCATTTTGTTGCTCTATTTACTTGTATGATATTTCTCAACACTTTGAGATGAACTAGTTATCATTCATTTTTACTACAACATTTTTTCATCCACATTGCCATTCTATCCATTCTTTTCATTGCCTCTTGTGTCTTTCAGTTTCTATCTTTATATCATCATCCTTACTTGAGACTTTTTGATCTTTGTTTTCATGTTGTTCCTTTGGTTTATTCAATCTCTCATACCAAATACACCTTATCATTTTGACTACTTCCATCTTTGCTTGAGTTTTATTTCTTTCCTCTTACCTTTGCCTCTACTTTGAAGAGCATCGCTCAGATCCTTTGCTTATGAGATTTACAACACCTTGCATTTCACCTACAAGGGGTTTGGGGATTTATCATTGTGTGCTTGAGCCTAGTTTCCCTTTGTTTCTTTTACCCTTAACCTAAGCCTATGTTATGTCCTGTGTCTTAAGACAACCCTGAGGCCATGGGATCTTACATTATTTTCTATAGACTATGCTTAGATGGTGCGTGAGAGTTGATAGAGGTTCAATCATCGTCATGCACTCATCTCTAAGAGATGTTTTTCATTTGTTTTCACCTTTAAGCCTGCTTTGATCTACCAATGCAACCTATTGTTGACATACTTTCAGATGATCTGGTATGAAATTGATACTCCCCATCACTATATTTCACACTTGACATTTGATTGAGCTCCCACACTAGGGTATAACCAGTTTCTTGTTGTAGCTACATCCCTTGTTGGAGTGTTATCACATGAGTCATTCATTTTTTTGCCTACAAAAGCAAGATGGTTCATAGATTCTTAATAGGTTATGCCATTGATCACCCACAGTCTCAGAGGAGAGTTAGAGCATTATTGATATCCTCAATGATGTATATGGGTAGATCAAGAATTCTTTGATAGGTCGTGTTCACCATTTAACCATACCCTTGATGGCATATGTGAGACAGTTTGCTATTTGATCATGTAGAGGTTTTGTTGGCATAGAGTTAGAGCTATTTGGCTTAGTGCATATGTTGTATTGGGGAACACCCCCTATTATTGTTTTAATTCGGTTGGTGACTTTTTAGTGTGATTCACTTACTTGGATAGTCATCTTACTGAGGCATATTCCTTTTAAGATGTCTCTCGATGATTCATATGTTATACTAGGGCATACCTTTCGTTTATCATTTAGATCAATTAACAACTCATAGTATGGTATATTAGTGTTAATGTTGATTACACTGGGGCATACCCCTTTTAAGGTGTTTATGTACCCAAGCCCATCGAAAGATTGATTTCGTTGGAGGTCATTAATAAGCACAGTATTGTCATGTGAGCCATTTTTATGGGTTATTAATGTGTGTTGTTAACCTATATCAACAGAGATGTGTTGATGTCTACATACTAAGGCATATTTCTTGTACCCTAACAACTGACCCTATTATCATGATTTTTATCATTGACTCCTGTTTTTCTCTCATTGCTCAGGATTCTCATTTGCTTCACAGTGACAATTTATGTCAAACAATTCAATTATTGCTTGGGGTTAAGCGTAGTTATGTTTCATGTTATCTAGCTTTGTCATTTTACTATTTTACATTTCTTTTGTCTCATACCATACCCTAACTATCCGACCTTCTTTATGTCTCCTAGAGTCGCGCCTTGACTGTTCGACATTTCCTTTTTTCTTTAGAGTCACACCTAGATTTTCTAGCCTCCTTCCTATGTCTCTTAGAGTCGTTTTTTAACTGTTCAACCTTCCTATGTTTTTTAGAGTCGCGCCTTAGTTATATGGCTTCCTTTATGTTTCCTATAGTCACACCTTGACTGTTCAGCCTATTTATGTCTCCTAAAACTACATCTTGGCCGTCTGGCCTTCTTATGTTTCTTTAGAGTCATGTCCTGATTGTTTGACCTCCTTTATGTTTCCTAGAGTCACACCTTGACTATCCTGTCTTCCCATGTTCTTTTAGAGCCATGCCATGACTATCCGTTCTCCTTTATGTTTCCTAGAACCACACTTTGACAATTTGACCTATTTATGTCTCCTATAGCTACACCTTAACTGTCCGACCTTTCCATGTTTATTTAGAGCCTCACCCTAACTGTCCAACCTCCTTTATGATTCCTAGAGTCATATCTTAACTATCCAGTTTTTCCTGGTTATGGATTTTAGAGTCACACCCTAACTTTTGATTGTTTATATTTCTTAGAGTCGTGTCATGATTGTTCAGCCTTGTTTCTTTAAGTCTTGCCCTGACTATTTGAATTTTCTTTTATGTTTTCTTCATATCACGCCTTGATTATTTGACATTTCCTTTATGTCTCATAGAGCAACGCCTTGACTGTTTGACTTTTCTTAATTATGTTTCCTAGAGTTGCACCTTGACTGTTCAACATTTCCTTTATGTGTTCTTCAAGGCACGCCCTGATTGTTCGACTTTTCTTTTATGTTTCCTTCATGTTGCACCTTAACTGTCCAACCTTTCCTTTATGTCTCCTAAAGTTGTACCTTGACTCTGGTTTTTTTTTTAATTATATTTCCTAGAGTCGCGTCCTAACTGTCTAACCTTTCTTTTATGTGTTCTTTGAGTTGCGCCCTGACTATTCAACTTCTCTTTTATGTTTTCTTTAGTGTAATGCCATGACTATATGTCCTCTTTCATGTTTTCCTAGAGTCACACCTTGATTTCCTTGATTTTCTTTTTCTTTTTTCTCTTATTTACCCATTCATTCCCTCTTTTGATGGCATAGTCCCTAGTTTCACCTTTCCTTAAGATCCACATGGATACTACATGCTTCCTTACAAACAAATCAATGACCATATTTCATGACCTTAAAGAGTTAGTGCTACATTAGGACAAATTTGGTGGTCTTTCTTGTTCTTTGGCAAAACTCATTCCGTTCACTCGTGTTGCACTCACTTCACTTATGGACTCTACCGAAGA
>JBAPGN010002848.1:0-44568 GCA_037355405.1 Vitis amurensis
TTTTCTCAATTTTTCTTTGATTTTAAAATAATTTTTCATTTTCCTTGATTTTTAATAAGCATGAATGAATTTTTGGTAACCCCAAAAACAATGGAATTTATGAGATTAATTTATGCAAAATCAATTAGGTTTTGGTGGGGGTCCTACATATGAGTTTCCTCTTCTGATTGTCAACTGTTATGCTTAATGAATATTGCTTGGTCTTTGTCTTGCTCTTTGATATGCATGTGATAATTTTATATTTGAACTAACCTTGTTTCCATGATAACACACTATCACTTGTTGCCAAGGTACGCTCTCACTCTAGCTTTACTTGTTCTCATACATGATTCATTTTATTATTTGATTATTTTATTGGTATCTATTGATTTCCCTATCAATTGCCACACTTGCTTCACCTTATTTAGTAGAAACCTATTTTTAGGGCTTAGAGGGGTGCTACGGTCTTTATTGTACCTTCCCAATAAGTAACTTGACCCCCGACCCAGACTCGGTTTTTCATAAACCTGTTTTCCTTTAGGAGTCACATTTAGGGTTTTTCTTTCTTATTTTGTTTTTTCCTTTTAAAAATAAAACAAAAATAAGTGGTCACTGCAAGTCTTTTTCAAAAAAATCAAATTTTCACCAGAAAAAATAAAAAAACGAGTTTTGCCATCGAGTGGGAACGCATCGTGCTAAAATACGGGGTCCACAATGTGGTTCAACAACATCACAAGAATATGCTTGATTTCCTATTTAGAAAATGAAATAAAAATAAAAACAAAAACTATAAACCCAATAATGTAAAAGATTACCCAAGTAAAATTATTGAGACTTAGAAAAGTGAAAATATTAAGCATGGAAGGGGTTTAGCATGCTTGAAAGTAATTTTAAAATAATAAGTATGGGAGCCACCATTTATCAAAGTAACTAATATCTTGCAAAAATCTTATTTATGACAACATTAGTATAAAAATATTATATTATAAAAATAAATTGAAAAAGCCAATATGAATTAATTGTAGGGAACTTATCTATTAGAGTAATTGTATGACATCGAAAAGTTATCAAAAAAAAAAAAAAAAAAAAAACAACGGTGGCCAATCAAAATTAGCTACACAAAAAATGGTTCAATTATTTATAACTTAGTCTAACCCTCATTTGTTTGTTTGTATCTAAGAAATTGTCCTAAAAAGTGTTTTTGAAAAAAAATAGATTATATGTTTGGCAAAATCTAAGTTTTTTTTTTAAGAAAAAAAATCCAAAAAATCACTTGCAATGTTCATGTTCAAATCTCCACCTACGCCTTAACCCAAATTATGTTTGGTGGAAAAAAGCTATGCATAATTTTATCCTAAGTATTAAAAATGATTACTTAACCTCAACTAAAGATTGAATTGAGTTCAAGTTGATTTTGGCCAAATTATCCAACATGCAACCAGACCTATTGTTATGATATTGATGTTATCATCAAGCATGTTTTCTTAATTGGAAAATTTTTTTGTTCGAAATAATAGAAAACCTTTTTGAAGAAAAGTTTCCAAGCAAACCCTAAATCATTGCCACATAATTTGGATTAGTAATGCAAAACTGAGCCCATATCATCTTTACAACCATAAAAATACTTTCACGAAATTTTATTTTATTCATTCAGTTATTTGAAACTCTTCCACTACATAAAATATCCACCTTTCTAAACGCTTGCAACATCAACCTCATTGTAGCCAACATTATTGAAATTTCTATTCACCCTCATTGTAAACAAAAGACTCCTACCTTTGCAAACAACCAATCATAGTCAATAGTGCACAAATCTTTTAACTCATTGTATGCATTGAAATGAAGCTCCCTCACACCATGTTAATTAGCCTCATAGTGTAGAATTGTAAGCAAAGTTGATGGATCTTTTGTGAACTTCCATCGACTTGTCTAGTTGTTGGGAATTTGTTGCTCTCCCATGTCTCTAGCATTTCTAACACAATGAACCCTGAGGTTGGTGGCAACACTAAAAGTGCTTTTCATATGATCATAAATGTTCCTGATAACCTTATCTATAGCAGTATGAGTATAAACATTGATAATCAAGAGATTATAAGAGTAAAAACATGGGATTTCCTCAACAATTTGGTAGCCATTGTGTTGGCAATGAAGTCCTTGATTTAAGGACATGGAATGCACATAAACATTCTCACAACCATATATGTGTGCATGTATGATAATAAATAAAGAATGTTGGATGAGGAAATTATGGACATGGGAAAATTAAAATCATGTATTGTCATTTATATTTGGCAATAGCAAGTAAACCAAATCAGAATCATGTATCATCATTTATATATTTGGCAATAGTGTGTGATTTACATGGAAATCTGGTGGTGGTAGGAGCTTATAAATAAAGGTCTCATTTCCTCATTCTAATCATCCCAAACTTGAAAGAAAAAGAGTGTTGTTACTTTTTCACTCAAAAAGAAACAACACTCTTGAGAGTGTTGGAAATCTGGTGGTGGTAGGAGCTTATAAATAAAGGTCTCATTTCCTCATTCTAATCATCCCAAACTTGAAAGAAAAAGAGTGTTGTTTCTTTTTGAGTGAAAAAGTGAGGTTCTCTTGAGAGTTAGAGAATTATTATTCTTTTGGGTGTAATTAGGTTTTGGGTTTGTAAGGAGTAAGTACTTGTAAACACTTGTGGTTATTTTTCTCTCTATAATGAAGATTTGTATTAACTTTGTGGACGTAACCTGTTGGGGTACAACACGTAAATTTGTGTGTTGTTCTGTTTGCTTTATTTAGTTATTATTTCCATGTTATTTTTATGGCTTCATTAATATGATGTTTTGAAAGATTAATTTCCTAACAACTGGTATTAGAGCAAGGTTTTGCGGTTTTCTAGGAACTTGGAGGTAGTCTTAGGAAGTTTTGTCTAAGGAGGTTGGAATTTAAGAGGAACAATTATGACCCCTTGAGTCTTTCTTGGGAACTTTTTGGTTTTGTCTAAGGAGGCTAGGCTTTAAGTGAGACCATTGTGATCCTTCTAGTTTTTCCTGGGAACTTTCTTAAAACACTAGGTGGAAGTTTTTCTACAATTTTTTAGCAAGTATAGAGGTATTGTAAAAATTACAAATTTTTAGTAGAAGTCTTGAGGAACTAGTTTGAGTGGGAATGATGGCAATAGATGAAGGAAATAACATCAAAATTGAGAACTTTAGTGGTGAAGATTTTAGATTTTGGAAAATGCAAATTAAAGATCATTTATATCAGAAAGACAAGCATTTGTTTTTTTTTTTTTTTTGAGATAAAAACCAACATCTATTAAGGATGAAGAGTGGGCTTTACTTGATAGGCAAACACTTAGAGTTATTTGGCTAACGTTGTCTCGCAATGTTGTTTTCAACATAGTAAAGGAGAAAACCACAGTGGGTCTTATGTCAACTCTCTCTAATATGCACAAGAAGCCATTTGCTTCAAATAAAGTGCACTTGATGCGGTAATTGTTCAATTTGTGAATAATAGAAGGTGCGTTTGTAACGGCTCACATCAACGAATTTAGTACAATCACAACATAACTAAGTTTAGTGGAAATCAAGTTTGACAACGAAGTTTGAGCTTTGATCATTCTATCATCTCTAAAGGAAAGTTGGAATGTGATGATGAAAATAGTGAGCAATTCTTTTAAGAGGAAGAAGATGGTACTTAAGGATGTTTGGGATCTAATTCTAAATGAAGAAATATGTTGGAGAGAATTAGAAGAAACATCAAATTCTAGCATAACACTTAATCCAGAGGTAGATTCAATGTTAGAAACTCAAATTGGAGTAAATCAAAATCAAGATGAAACAAGTCTAGATATGGGAAGAAAAAAATTAGTTGTTGGGATGAAGAGGGATTGTAAAGCATTGAAAAAGAACAATGGTAGTGTAAAGGAATTTGAAAATTTAGTCAAAGATACTGCCAAAATGCTCTAATCATGAGTGTCAATAGTCCAGTTGAATCCTAGATTTTAGATTCTAGGGCATCGTTTCATTGCATCTCAAATTGTAAAATCATGGAGAACTACATTAGTGGTGATTTTGAGAAGGTTCATTTGGCTAATGATGAGACCTTGAAGATGTTGGGATTAAACTCCTAAAAACAAGACATGATGTAACAAAGTTAAACTTAATTGTCCCATTGCTATCATTTTGGTGTATTAGCATTGATTTGAGCATTCAACCCATGTCTCTTACATTTTTGATTACTACCGAAAAGTGCTATTTTGTAGACCTAATTATAAGGGTTTTAAGCACCTTTGAGTAGTAATCATATTCATTTAACCTAATTAATTCATTAAGCTCCTTAGTAATTAGTTCTAACCATTTTTAGTGGCAAGTTTACATGTTTTTTATCAGCTTATGAACCAATTCAAGCATGCCAATTGATGGAGGAGCTACTTGGGTGAGTTAAGCAAGGATTTTTGGACGTTTACAGGCTTGAATTTCAAGTGGAAACACGAGCACAAGCAATGGGAACACCATTTCGCAAGGAGAGGCAATTCACTTGCCAAATGACCAATTTCGCAAGGTGAATTTCACCTTGCCAAATATCGCAAGGGGATTTTCCTTATGGTGCGAAATTTGACCATTTCGCACCATGAAGAAACCACCATGCGAAATTTCGCAAGGTGGCTTTTCACCTTGCGAAATTTGGACCTTTCATCTTCCCCCCTTGCGAAATGCCTTTGAAATCCCCTGTTTTGAGACGCTGTTGATGATATTCCACTGCTGGTTCTCCAAGATATTTTGCTTGACTTTTAGCTTTGTAAATACCTATTTTACCCTTGTAATCAACCAATGAAAAGGTTGCTTTTGTAATAACTCTTGTAATTTAGCTTTTTATTGTCTTTAAATAGAGGTGACGAGCCTCAGACAAAGAAAAGAAAAATCTTGTAACCTGTAACTTTATAAGTTATAAGAGCACTTTTGTTCAGACGCTTCTTTTCTCTTTTCTTTCTCATTTTCTTAGTAGCCAAACATCCTTGGAGGATGAAATCCCCAAGGATGAGAGGCTAAAACCTTTTAGTTTCTTGAAGTAATGGATGCCATGTGAAGCTCCTGTGTCAGGATGGAGATTTCCAAGCCATAAATGTAAGTAGCTGAGCGTCATAAATGTTTTCATTCAAAGTAAAGCTTTTAATCCCTTTGACTTGCTTTGAATGGCCAATACTTGATAACCTTTTGGTCTCAGTGGATTCTTATTGTTAGATCCACTGACGTTCATTAGTTATCTCTTACGAGCCATTGTATTGCAAGTCGAGGAGATGACCTATACTAATAAAAGAGCATTTATGAGGTTCAGCTACCCTTTTTGTAAGTTTTCAAGGACTAAAACTCAGTTGTTAAACTCATACCGGTTCGAGAAGTAAGCATCACCTTAGTTGCTTCCCCAACTCGAGGTGAAAAGTCCCAAAATCTCCATTTTTACACAGTGAGTTAAGCATGGCTATCCAAAGCTTTGAGAAACTTCTTTTTCCATCTTTTAACCTATTTTCATGTTAGTTTAGTTTACAACACCTTCATCTTTTTATGTTTTCATCTTAACCTAATTTTTATTAAGAAAAGTTCACTCCATCCTCCGAACTTCACCAGTTAAAGTAAAAACCCTTCCCAGTGTTCAATCCTAGAGCCACTATGCTATAGTAGCTTTGCTACTTTAGTGTAAAGACCTTAGGTATAAATTTTGTTGATACCCTTACATGCCAAGCTACCAAGAGTCGGGTTACCAAATGGCGCCGTTGCCGGGGAAGGTGCTACTTCACTGTGAATACATCAGCCGGAGGTAACTTGTGAGACTTCTCATGAGTGAGGTGAATTCTATCTCATTTTTCATTTACTAACTTTTTATTTTAGTTTTAGAACATTTTTAACTTAGTTTAGATAAGTTTCTTTTAGCTTTTAACTTTCATTTTTAGTTTATTTTTCATACTCTATTTTTTTTTCACCATGCTTTGTTTTTTTTCTTCTTCTTTTTCTTTGTTTTGTTTATTTGTTTTGTTCCAGCTGAATCCGTGCATGCCCTATTGGATTAGAGACCAAGAGGGAAGGTTAGTGCGGATAGAGACTCCACGAGCTACTGAATTAGAGATTATTTTGGAAGTCATGGAGAATCAGTCAAAGGATCAATATTCACAACACGGGCAGGAGAATGATCCGAACTTGTATAGGTCCATGAGGGATAGGATGCACCCTCCGAGGATGAGTGCACCATCTTGCCTCATTCCTCTTACAGAGCAATTGATTATCAGGCCACACATCGTGCCTCTGCTTCCTACTTTCCATGGGATGGAAAGTGAAAATCCATATGCGCACATAAAGGAATTCGAAGATGTGTGCAATACTTTTCAAGAAGGGGGAACAACTATTGAGCTTATGAGGTTGAAGCTCTTTCCATTCACATTAAAGGACAAAGCCAAGATATGGCTCAATTCCTTGAGGCCGAGAAGCATAAGAACATGGACAGAACTTCAAGCTGATTTTTTGAAGAAGTTTTTTCCCTACTCACAGAACAAATGGATTGAAGAGACAAATCTCCAACTTCTCAGCACGTGAGAATGAAAAATTTTATGAATGCGGGAGAGGTATATGGAGGCCATCAATGCATGTCCTCACCACGGCTTTGATACATGGCTTTTGGTGAGCTATTTTTATGATGGCATGTCATCTTCAATGAAGCAGATATTGGAGACAATGTGTGGGGGTGATTTCATGAGCAAGAACCCTGAGGAGGCTATGGATTTCCTAAGTTATGTTTCAGAGGTTTCCTGTGGATGGGATGAGCCCAATAACAGAGAAATGGGGAAGAGGCCAGTTCAGCAAATGTCAAGAGGGGGGAATGTACAATCTGAGTGAAGACATGGAGATGAAAGCCAAGGTAGCTTCCATGGCTAGAAAAATAGAGGAAATGGAGTTGAGAAAAGTTCACGAAGTCCAAGCTATTTCAGAACCTCAACAACAAGCCAATCCTTGCTCCATCTGTCAGTCATTTGAACATATGGTGGAAGAATGTCCCACCATTCCAGCAGCAAGAGAAATGTTCGGGGAACAAGCTAACCTGATTGGCCAATGGAAGCCAAGTTCAAATGCTCCCTATGGCAACACGTACAACTCTAGCTGGAGGAACCACCCAAACTTTGCATGGAAGCCAAGGCCAAACCCATATCAGTCACTAGCCCAATCAAGCCAACAGAGTCAAGGTCAATCCTCAGTTGAGCAAGCACTCATAAGCCTTAGCAAGGTTATGGGTGACTTTGTGAGTGAGCAAAAATCCATCAACTCTCAACTAAATTAGAAGATTGACAACGTAGAGAGTACATTGAACAAGAAGATAGATGGGATGCATAATGAGCTGTCTCAGAAAATTGACAACATCCAATATTCCATCTCAAGGCTCACAAATTTGAACACTGTCAATGAGAAAGGGAAGTTTCTCTCTCAGCCTCACCAAAATCCTAAAGGGATACATAAAGTGGAATCCAAAGATGAGGATTCTTCAAAGGTGAGGGACGTGCAAGCTATTATCACTTTGAGAAGTGGTAAGGAAGTGCATCAGTCGGAGCATGATCAGAGGAAAGCCAAAGAAGACAAGACTGATAGAAAAGAAGAAAAGAAGAAAGAACAAAAGGAAAAGGAAGTTCAGATGAAAGAAATCATCATTCCTAGCATGGATGAGGAACCTCAAATTCTTTTAAAGGAAGACATGATGAAGAAGCACATGCCTCCTCCATTTCCTCAAGCCTTGCGTGGGAAGAAACTGATCAAGAATGCTTCTGAGATTCTTGATGTGCTAAGACAAGTGAAGGTGAATATTCCTTTACTTGATATGATCAAGCAAGTACCCACATATGCAAAGTTTTTGAAGGACTTGTGCACTGTGAAAAGAGGACTCAATGTTACAAAGCAAGTCTTCCTAACCGAGCAAGTGAGTGCTATAATCCAATGCAAGTCTCCAATCAAATACAAAGATCCAGGATGTCCTACAATCTCAGTCAATATTGGAGGAACCCAAGTGGAGAAGGCATTGCTTGATTTGGGGGCAAGTGTTAACTTGCTTCCATACTCTATATACAAGGAACTGGGGTTGGGAGAACTCAAGCTAACATCGATCACCCTATCCTTAGCTGACCGATCAGTGAAAATCCCTAGGGGGTAGTAGAGGATGTATTGGTTCAAGTTGACAAATTCTACTATCCAGTAGATTTTGTGGTGCTTGATACGGATCCCATTGTCAAAGGGATCAACTATGTTCCAATCATCCTTGGAAGACCATTCCTTGCAACATCTAATGCAATCATCAATTGTAGGAATGGGGTCATGCAACTCACTTTTGGGAATATGACATTGGAACTCAACATCTTCCATCTATGTCAAAAGCACATCCATCCTGAAGAAGATGAGGGCCCAGAAGAAGTGTGTATGATATATACCCTGGTGGAGGAGCATTGTAATCAGAGTATGCTTGATCAGTTTGAAGAGAATCCAGATGAAAGCCATGAAGATCTTGATGATGGGTTAGCTGAACCCATGGGAATGAATGCCGTTATGTCAAACTGGAGACAAAAGCCAGTGATCCTCCCTTTGTTCAAGGATGAGGAAGAGATGAAAGAAGCTAAGGATGCAATCCTTAAGCTTGAATTGAAGGCCCTTCCTGCCGAGTTGAAGTATGCTTACTTGGAGGAAGGCAATAAAGCCCCGGTGGTAATTTCTTCTTCTTTAACCGTTTCACAAGAGGACAATCTTCTAAGAATCCTTAGAAAGCACAAGAAGGCCATCGGATGGCAAATTTCTGATTTGAAGGGGATAAGCCCATTGATTTGCACGCACCATATTTATATGGAGGAGGGAGCTAAGCCAACTCGTCAGCCACAGAGGAGATGGAATCCTCATATGCAAGAGGTAGTAAGGGTTGAAGTGTTGAAGCTTCTTCAAGCGGGCATCATTTACCCCATTTTAGATAGCACTTGGGTGAGTCCAACCCAAGTTGTTCCAAAGAAGTCCGGGATAACCGTAGTCAAGGGAGAAAATGGAGATGAAGTGTCCACACGCCTCACAACTGGTTGGAGGGTGTGCATTGACTACAGGAAGCTGAACACAGTAACAAGAAAGGATCACTTCCCTTTACCTTTCATGGATCAAGTCCTTGAGAGAGTATCTGGGCATCCTTTTTATTGCTTCTTGGATGGGTATTCCGGGTATTTTCAAATAGAGATTGATGTGGAGGACCAGGAGAAGACTACCTTCACTTGTCCATTCGGCACCTATGCTTATAGGCGGATGCCTTTTGGATTATGCAACGCTCCTGCTACCTTCCAAAGATGCATGCTTAGCATCTTCAGTGACATGGTTGAACGAATCATGGAGGTCTTCATGGATGACATAACTGTGTATGGGACTTCTTTTGAGGATTGTTTGTCACATCTTGAAGATGTTTTGAAAAGATGCATAGAGAAAGACCTCGTACTCAATTGGGAGAAGTGCCATTTTATGGTAAATCAAGGTATTGTTCTTGGGCACGTAATCTCAAAGAAGGGTATAGAGGTAGATAGAGCTAAGGTGGAACTAATTGTGAAGTTGCCACCTCCCACCAATGTAAAAGGAATAAGGCAATTCCTTGGGCATGCCGGGTTCTATAGGAGGTTTATAAAGGATTTTTCCAAGATTGCCAAACCTCTTTGTGAATTATTGGTGAAGGATGCCAAGTTTGAGTGGGATGATAAATGTCAAAGGAGTTTTGAGCTTCTTAAGCAATTCTTGACATCAGCGCCCATTGTGAGAGCACCAAATTGGGAGTTGCCATTTGAAGTGATGTGTGACTCAAGTGATTATGCCATTGGGGCTGTTTTGGGACAAAGAGAAGATGGTAAACCTTATGTGATCTACTATGCAAGCAAGTCTTTGAATGATGCTCAAAGGAATTACACCACCACTGAGAAGGAATTACTTGATGTGGTGTATGCTTTGGATAAGTTCAGAGCTTATTTGATAGGGTCTTCCATTGTGGTATTCACGGATCATTCAGCTTTGAAGTATTTGCTAACCAAGCAAGGTGCCAAGGCTAGGTTGATTAGGTGGATACTTTTGCTTCAAGAGTTCAACCTCCAGATCAGAGATAAGAAAGGTGTTGAGAATGTGGTAGCTGACCACTTGTCAAGGCTCAACATCGCTCATGACACCCATGGACTTCCCATAAATGATGATTTCCCTGAGGAATCCTTGATGCTTGTGGAGGAAGTGCCATGGTTTGCACACATTGCCAATTACTTGGTCACGGGAGAAATACCAAGTGAATGGAGCTCTCAGGATAAGAAGAATTTCTTTGCCAAGGTCCATGCATATTATTGGGAGGAGCCTTTTCTCTTCAAGTATTGTGCGGACCAAATTATAAGAAAGTGTGTGCCTGAACAAGAGAAGCATGGGATCCTATTTCATTGCCATGGGAATGCATGTGGAGGCCACTTTGCCTCTCAAAAGACAGCAATGAGAGTTCTTCAATCGGGCTTTTGGTGGCCCTCACTTTTTAAGGAGGCCCTCACTTTTTAAGGATGCCCATGAGGTAAGTAAAGGATGTGATAAGTGCCAAAGACTAGGCAAGCTTTCAAGGAGAAACATGATGCCTTTGAACCCCATCTTGATAGTGAATCTTTTTTATGTTTGGGGCATAGACTTCATGGGACCTTTCCCTATGTCTTTTGGCCACTCCTACATCTTGGTAGGAGTTGATTATGTTTCAAAGTGGGTTGAAGCTATACCCTGTAGAACCAATGATCACAAAGTGGTTCTCAAGTTCCTAAAAGAAAACATCTTCTCGAGGTTTGGAGTGCCTAAAGCAATCATCAGTGATGGAGGCACTCACTTTTGCAACAAGCCCTTTGAAGCTCTTTTGGCCAAGTACAGAATTAAGCATAAGGTAGCTACACCTTATCATCCTCAGACGAGTGGCCAAGTAGAGCTAGCCAATCGGGAAATTAAGAACATCTTGATGAAGGTGGTGAACACCAATAGGAAAGATTGGTCTGTTAAGCTCCTTGATTCCCTATGGGCGTATAGGACGACTTATAAGACTATCCTTGGGATGTCACCGTACCGTCTTGTTTATGGCAAAACTTGCCATCTTCCCGTTGAGATTGAGTTCAAGGCATGGTGGGCCATTAAAAAGCTCAACATGGATTTAACTAAGGCTGGGCTAAAGAGGAGTTTGGATTTGATTGAGCTTGAGGAATTGAGAAATGATGCCTATCTCAACTCAAAAATAGCTAAGGAAAAGCTAAAGAGATGGCATGATCAGTTGGTGACCAAGAAAGAATTTTTCAAGGGACAAAGAGTCTTGCTATATGACTCTAAGCTTCACCTATTTCCGGGAAAGCTCAAATCAAGGTGGGTAGGGCCTTTTGTCATCCACCAAGTACACTCACATGGAGTAATTGAGTTACTCAACTCAAAAAGTGCAAAGACCTTCAAGGTAAATGGGCAAAGACTCAAGCCCTACATTGAGTCATTTTCCCGTGACAGGGAGGTACTCATCCTCCATGACCCATCACATCCTTGAGAAAGTGTGGTAAGTTGATGAGCTTAGCATGAAAAGCTAAGCGCTCATCTCATTTTGTTTTAATTTTAGTATTACATTCTTGTTTACTTTGCATTTTTAATACTTTTGCACATATTTTGTTTAGGTTTCTTAGTTTTGATTTTGATTTTTTATTTTTAATGGAGCTTTGATGTCCAATAGCAGGTACGAAAGCTCACAAGCTCACAAATGTGGAGAGAAAGGTGAAATAGGGGAGAAATATATCTAAGTCCAAGCTTAAAAGCCCATTTCGCAACTCAAAAAGTGAGTTGCGAAAATTTGGCAAGGTGAATTTCACCTTGCGAAATGCACATTTTGGCAAGAGGCAATTTACAACCTCTCGGGATTGCACTTTCGCAAGGAGTAACCAGTGCGAAAATTTTTGCAAGTTTGCGAAATTGTTTTCAAAGCAAATATCAAATGCAACCTCTCGGGATTGGTTTTTAAGGGGAGTAGCTAGTGCAAAAATTTGGCAAGGTGAATTTTCACCTTGCGAAATTTTTTTGTTCATGCTTACCAAGGATTTGATTCTTTTTAAATTCATTTTCAAACTTCAATTTTGTAGTTTTAACACTCCTCAGTTCATCCCCGTACTTAAGACAAATTTTCAAAAAAAATTTCATGGCCAAAAACCCTTTTTAAAGCCTTCTCAACTTCATTTTTCATGCATAAAACACTATTCCCCTTGCATTTCCTCTCTAGGCCGCGTGCTTCATTGTTCCAAGGTGAGTAATTTTTCATTTTTCTCCATTTTTGGCTCCTTAAATTGCTTGTTTATGTTATTTCTATGTTTTAGGAACCATAAACATGCATTTTCATCCATTAAAACCATTTCAAAAATCCATTTTTTTCAAATCAAAGACCCACATGGCCGGCCACCATTTTTGCAAAAATCTCTATCTTGCAATGTGTTTTAGGCTCCCAAACTTACTCCATTGCATTTAGAATCATGTTTCCATTAAAACCATACCCTTTTTCTGAATTTTAAACCGTTAAAAATGAAAACTCAAATTCAAAGTAAGCATTGGAGAATAAGATGAATAGTGCCTGTGAATAGTGCTGCGTGAATAGTGCCCGTTGCCAAATTTAGCAACCACTATTCATGCCTTGCAAATTTTGCACTGGTTACCATTTCAACTGTATTTTTGACACTTTACCCCTGGGATGCTCTATTTTTCGTGCTTTTCAGTCTTATTTCAGTATTTATACCATGGCACGGACACGGGGGGCATCCTCTTCAGCTAGTCAGCGTGGGGCCCACTCACTGAGAGGTGGTCGTTCTACACCATCTCAGCCTGCCCAAACCCCAATTCCCTCTACTCAGCACGGGTACGGGACCAGACGATCATCTGGGTCTTCCAGGGCACCAGTGCCACCCCTTGTGAGTAGTCCTCCACCTAAGAGGACTAGGATTTCAGGACCAAGCGAGTCCTCCAAAGCCCCTCCATCACCTCCAGCATCTACTATCCCAGGCTCTTCACACCTAGCAGAGGTCCTCAAGCGGCCTATGATAGCAGGGCCACCCCTCCCAGGCAACACGGATATCAGAGATAGGCCATTTCACGATGAGATCTGTATGGAGCATGAGACTCTCCGCCTATTACCAGAGCTAGAGGAGTCATACCGCCTTCTACAAAGGTACCACATCGAGCCATTTATGACTCCTAGGTCCTTCTATTACCCTAGGGTAGTCTTAGATTTCTACCAGACTATGACTACTAGAGGCGTCCAGGACCCCATAGCCATTCATTTTTTGATTGATGGCCAGCATGGTATTTTAAAGGCCCGAGATATAGCCGCCGCTATGCATTTTCCGCCTATCCCTGAGGACCTTGGTTCCTTCCGGCATTGGTCTCAGTATCATATACAAAAAACATATACAAAATGGAGATAGAAATATCCAATCATGGATGTGGCTCCTAAGGTGGAGGAGGTGATATGCCCAAGTGATGGTGGATCTGAGAGAGCATGGCGGAGTGCTGGTCCAGGATAGCTGTATGCTGAGCCTGAATAGCTGTATGTTGAGCCTGATGTGTCTGTATGGTATCCATCTATCGTCTGATGGCCTGCATCTCATGGACTAAGGTGGCCTGAGAGGCGCTCAATGAGTGAAAGGACGACATGAGAGCTTTGAACTCTGTAGCGGAGACAGTGATGGATGGCCCGGCTGAAGACTCAGCATAGGCTGGAGCAGGAGTGACTGGTGGTGTGGGAGTATCAGTAGTGCAAGTCACTGGAGCAGGTACTGAAGAAGAAGGCTCTGTGGTATGTGGGTCCTGCTCTGGTGATGTCTGTATTGTAGGTGCTGAGGCTGCTGGAGAATCGGGAGGCGCTGGAGAAGCTGGAGACCAATGCCGGAAGGAACCAAGGTCCTCAGGGATAGGCGGAAAATGCATAGCGGCGGCTATATCTCGGGCCTTTAAAATACCATGCTGGCCATCAATCCAAAAAATGAATGGCTATGGGGTCCTGGACGCCTCTAGTAGTCATAGTCTGGTAGAAATTTAAGACTACCCTAGGGTAATAGAAGGACCTAGAGTCATAAATGGCCGATGTGGTACCTCTGGCCAGAAGGCAGTATGACTCCTCTAGCTCTGGTAATAGGCGGAGAGTCTCATGCTCCATACAGATCTCATCGTGAAATGGCCTATCTCTGATATCCGTGTTGCCTGGGAGGGGTGGCCGCTGCTATCATAAGGCCGCTTGAGGACCTCTGCTAGGTGTGAAGAGCCTGGGATAGTAGATGCTGGAGGTGATGGAGGGGCTCTTGGAGGACTCGGCCTGGTCCTGAAATCCTAGTCCTCTTAGGTGGAGGACTACTCACAGGGGGTGGCACTGTGCCCTGGAAGACCCAGATGATCGTCTGGTCCCGTACCCGTGCTGAGTAGAGGGAACTGGGGTCTGGGCAGGCTGAGATGGTGTAGAACGACCACCTCTCAGTGAGTGGGCCCCATGCTGACTAGCTGAAGAGGATGCCCCCCGTGTCCGTGCCATGGTATAAATACTGAAATAAGACTGAAAAGCACGAAAAATAGAGCATCCCAGGGGTAAAGTGTCAAAAATACAGTTGAAATGGTAACCAGTGCAAAATTTGCAAGGCATGAATAGTGGTTGCTAAATTTGGCAACGGGCACTATTCACGCAGCACTATTCACAGGCACTATTCATCTTCTTCTCCAATGCTTACTTTGAATTTGAGTTTTCATTTTAACGGTTTAAAATTCAGAAAAAGGGTATGGTTTTAATGGAAACATGATTCTAAATGCAATGGAGTAAGTTTGGGAGCCTAAAACACATTGCAAGATAGAGATTTTTGCAAAAATGGTGGCCGGCCATGTGGGTCTTTGATTTGAAAAAATGGATTTTTGAAATGGTTTTAATGGATGAAAATGCATGTTTATGGTTCCTAAAACATAGAAATGACATAAACAAGCAATTTAAGGAGCCAAAAATGGAGAAAAATGAAAAATACTCACCTTGGGAACAATGAAGCACGCGGCCTAGAGAGGAAATGCAAGGGGAATAGTGTTTTATGCATGAAAAATGAAGTTGAGAAGGCTTTAAAAAGGGTTTTTGGCCATGAATTTTTTTTTGAAAATTTGTCTTAAGTACGGGGATGAACTGAGGAGTGTTAAAACTACAAAATTGAAGTTTGAAAATGAATTTAAAAAGAATCAAATCCTTGGTAAGCATGAAGAAAAAATTTCGCAAGGTGAAAATTTACCTTGCCAAATTTTCGCACTGGCTACTCCCCTTAAAAACCAATCCCGAGAGGTTGGATTTTGATATTTGCTTTGAAAACAATTTCGCAAGGTGAAAAAATGACTTGCGAAAATTTTCGCACTGGTTACTCCTTGCGAAAGTGCAATCCCGAGAGGTTGTAAATTGCATCTTGCCAAAATGTGCATTTCGCAAGGTGAAATTCACCTTGCCAAATTTTCGCAACTCACTTTTTGAGTTGCGAAATGGGCTTTTAAGCTTGGACTTAGATATATTTCTCCCCTATTTCACCTTTCTCTCCACATTCATTTTTTGTATCTTATTTCCTTTTTCACGTTTCTTATGGTTTTTGAATCATGTGGATGCACTCACACGCCTTGAATACCACATCACCATAAGGTATATCATTCCTTCCTCGTCTTTTTCGATAGAAACATTGGGGACAATGTTCATCTAGGTTGGGGGGAGAGTTGAGGAAGTAAGTATTTCCTATTTTAGTTAGTTATTTTGTTGATTTAGTAGTTTTTTACCTTTTTCAAAATTTTTTGTTTCATTTCTATGGTTGTTAAAGATAATTTCTCAAAATAAAATAGGATAAGTCGAGTTTTAACTTAATTACTTAAGTTTTAGAGTTTGTTTTATGCTTTCAAAGTTGATAATCTATTGAAGCTCTCTTTGATTTCGAACTTATTTCTTCCATTTCAAGCTTTACACACACCGTGCACATTAGATCCCGGATATATGATGTAAAACTTTCTCACCCTCTAAGCTTAGGAAAATTTTGACTTGGTTCATTACTTAACCTCTTTTTAATAGTGTTGGGACACTTCAAAAAGACCAATGAGTCTTAAAAAAAAAAAAAAAAAAAAAAAACACAAAGAAAAAGAAAAAAAAAAAAAAAATAAGCTTCTATTCTTTCCTTGAAACCTAAGCATGATCCGAAGGGGTGGCGAAAGTCTTTAAAACCCGATGCCCTAAACCTTGATTGGTTGGGAGTCATCGATCCTCTGCTTGCTACATAGGTGAATTGGTTAAGTTTAGTGAGTAAAAAGAATTGTGAATAAGAAGGTGCGTTCCTAACCTATTAAGAGTTGGTTAATTTTGCCAAAGTTCGAGAAAAGCTTAGGTTGGGGGGAGAGGATAGTTGTACATACTATATCCGGAAGCTAATCTCATTAACACTTAGCTCATTATGGAAGAGTTTGATCTGGAACCTTGAGAGTAAAGATTCTTTTGATACTTAATTGCATAATCTCCACTCTTTGTACTTTTTGTTTAAGTTTTAGCTTTGACAACTCCTATTGCATTTTGAATCTTCATATCTTTAGTTCACCATGTGAGATGTGTTTGATATCAGTCATGCCACTCAATTATTTTTTGGAGTGATTTGCATGACCTCTTTTATGTATATTATTATGTTTGCTTAGTTTTTATCTCCTCCATTGCTAAGGGACTAGCAATGAGTCGATTGGGGGGTGTGATTACTACCGAAAAGTGCTATTTTGAAGACCTAATTATAAGGGTTTTAAGCACCTTTGAGTAGTAATCATATTCATTTAACCTAATTAATTCATTAAGCTCCTTAGTAATTAGTTCTAACCATTTTTAGTGGCAAGTTTACATGTTTTTCATCAGCTTATGAACCAATTCAAGCATGCCAATTGATGGAGGAGCTACTTGGGCGAGTTAAGCAAGGATTTTGGACGTTTACAGGCTTGAATTTCAAGTGGAAACACGAGCACAAGCAATGGGAACACCATTTCGCAAGGGGAGGCAATTCACTTGCCAAAATTTCGCAAGGGGATTTTCCTCATGGTGCGAAATTTGGCCATTTCGCACCATGAAGAAACCACCTTGCGAAATTTCGCAAGGTGGCTTTTCACCTTGCGAAATTTGAACCTTTCATCTTCCCCCCTTGCGAAATGCCTTTGAAATCCCCTGTTTTGAGACGCTGTTGATGATATTCCACTGCCGGTTCTCCAAGATATTTTGCTTGACTTTTAGCTTTGTAAATACCTATTTTACCCTTGTAATCAACCAATGAAAAGGTTGCTTTTGTAATAGCTCTTGTAATTTAGCTTTTTATTGTCTTTAAATAGAGGTGAAGAGCCTCAGACACGATCATCTTGTAACCTGTAACTTTATAAGTTGTAAGAGCACTTTTGTTCATACGCTTCTTTTCTCTTTTCTTTCTCATTTTTTTAGTAGCCAAACATCCTTAGAGGATGAAATCCCCAAGGATGAGAGGCTAAAACCTTTTAGTTTCTTGAAGTAATGGATGCCATGTGAAGCTCCCGTGTCAGGATGGAGATTTCCAAGCCATAAATGTAAGTAGCTGAACGTCATAAATGTTTTCATTCAAAGTAAAGCTTTTAATCCCTCTGACTTGCTTTGAATGGCCAATACTTGATAACATTTTGGTCTCAGTGGATTCTTATTGTTAGATCCACTGACGTTCATTAGTTATCTCCTACGAGCCATTGTATTGCAAGTCAAGGAGATGACCTATACCAATAAAAGAGCATTTATGAGGTTCAGCTACCCTTTTTGTAAGTTTTCAAGGACTAAAACTCAGTTGTTAAACTCATACCGGTTCGAGAAGTAAGCATCACCTTAGTTGCTTCCCCAACTCGAGGTGAAAAGTCCCAAAATCTCCATTTTTACACAGTGAGTTAAGCATGGCTATCCAAAGCTTTGAGAAACTTCTTTTTCCATCTTTTAACCTATTTTCATGTTAATTTAGTTTACAACACCTTCATCTTTTTATGTTTTCATCTTAACCTAATTTTTATTAAGAAAAGTTCACTCCATCCTCCGAACTTCACCAGTTAAAGTAAAAACCCTTCCCAGTGTTCGATCCTAGAGCCACTATGCTATAGTAGCTTTGCTACTTTAGTGTAAGGACCTTAGGTAAAAATTTTGTTGATACCCTTACATGCCAAGCTACCAAGAGTCGGGTTATCACTAAGGCAATAAGGTGCTTGTGCTTAGTGGTGTGTACAATGGGGTGATTGGAAGAGGTGGTGAGAGTAGTAAGTTGTGTAATTACATGGCACACAACAATTAGAAAACAAATTTGGAAATTTTGGAAAAAAAAAAAAAAAAGGAAATGACAATGCAACTAAGAAAAATCTTTGTTATTTTGTTTTGTTGTTCTTTAACTCCCAGATTTTATTCTTATATGAGAGAACCTAGTGAACTCAACAGTCCCATCTTTTTTTGCCTCTTTGCATCTACTTCGTTTGCTTGATCCAATTTCTTTTTCTCTCACCCACCCACTTGCTTTGCTTCTGCAAATTCTTGACTTTTATTAGATGGCCATATTGAATTAAGTCAACTCAAATCTTAGAATCTCCATCTGATTCCCATTAATACTCAAAATGTCTTTTCCCCCATAGAAGTACCTATCTATAAGAGCAAGCAACTCCTTCTCCAACCATCACACTGTTGAAAGTTTACAATTGTGTACCCATATTGCAAATGTTGCCGGATTGTAGACAAATTCAAATTTTTTCCTTTTAAATTGGTTGTCCTCTTCCTTGACCTTTTATGACCATCAACATTCACAATGCCTTCACATCCAAAGGACATACTAATTTACCAGAGTATGCCACCTTTTCTACCCATCTTATGATGAAAATTTATGGCTGCATATCACTATACCAGTATTTAAAATGCAGTCACGTCGGAAACACATTCAATCCAATACCATTTTTGGTTTGATCATGCAGCCGTTAAAATAAGGGAGGAGGTAGAAGTAATGACCAAAGTAACAATGTTCATTCCCACACATTAGCCAAATTGACGTCTTTATTTTCTAAAAACCCATTGAAGCATCTCGCTGGGAATGTTCGTGAGTTGGCCCACTACAGTTCATTCCCAGTTATGCCCAAAGCGAACACTACTTCCTAATGCGAAGCAATGCCCCTCCCATCTTATACAAGATATAGGGGTTTTTTTCCAAACAAAAAGCCACCAAGAATAGCAAGTAAAAAATGGAAGAACAAAGGACCATAGGTCAATCAACCACACAACACAAGATGTACATCGAAAACCCTTCTAATTAAAGGAAAAACCATCGATCTTTAACACCAAGAAAATATATAGCAACTGGAAAATACCTCGAAAGGGAGAAATCCACTTCTTGCAACTCAAAGTCTTCCGAACTCATTTGGGGAAACACCAAAAATCTTTCCAGAGTAAAAAAATGAAGGAAAAGCTGATTCTAATCTTCTATCTTCATCAAAAATAAAAACTTGTCTTCATCTGCCACTCACACTCATATCGTACTCCTACTTCCATTTTCTTCCCCCCTTACCTACCCATCCTCTTCGCCTTCCATTCATCTTATTCCTCTCTCCCACTTCAATTTTAACTAACCATCACAGCGGTCATGTTGCTCCCTCTCTTTTTCTCTCTCGAAATTAAACTAGAGAAAAAGAATGGAATGAACGGAAATGGGGAAGAGGAAGAACAGGAAGCAAAGAGATTAGGGTTAGAATCTGGGGGAAGATCGAAGATGAAGAGGAATTAGGTACAAGGAGAATAGAATGGTGTTGAAATATTATTCCCTTCTTAACGGGACCGGAGATTTAAAATGGTTCAAAACCTCCTACTTAAACTAGAGATGGGTTCAAAAACCCAAGTAGGCCGAAGCCCAAACACTGATAAGAAGTGGTCTCGGGCCACCATATAGATGGGCCTAAACCCAACTAATGAGATAAGACCATTGGAATTTGAAACAAGAACTGAAGCCCACGGTGAAAAACTAAGGTATGGATTCCTACCAAACTTCTAATTTCCAAGTAAGCCTAAGAAAAAATTGAAATATTTGGCTAATAGGGATGAGATAATTCCTAAATTGTGAATCCTAACCTTTTTCATATTTTTACTTAGAAAAGTAACTCATTTTTTACATAAATGTTTTTTTATTATTTTAAGTATTTACATGTTGATTTTCAAAGAAAACATTATTTTTTTAAAAATTAAAAATAAAAAAAATGGCAAGAATATTTTTTTCTTGAAATGAGATCAAAAGAGACAGGGTTAAATTTCAATTTTTAGGTTTTCTCTAACCCTTTTAATCGAATAAGCTAAAAAAATTAGGCAATTCAACGAAGATATAAATAACGAAATCAAAATACAAAGAATCAAACTCCTAAAAAATAGGAGTCGGATATAAAAGAATAAAACCAAAGTACAAAATAATAAATACAAAGTAATGAGATCTAAATACATATGTGATACAATTGCACTTTCCGGTACCCTTTCAATAAAAATGACAATTTTAATATTATACAATAACATTAGTTAAAGAAAAAGTATATGTTCAACCCATATACTATGTTTAATAAAGGAGTCGTGTTTCATCTTTGACCGATGAATTCATTGAGTTTGTTTATGTAGTTGTGTCAAAATGAATCGATTGTTTGATGGACTCAAGATAATCATGTTTCATTCATATAAATTTATTAAATTTATATTTTAAAATAATAAAAATTATTCTAAATTATAAATATTATATAGTAAAAAAAGTTAAATAAATAAATAAAATTTTATATCTTTTATTACATAAATTAACAATATTTTATAATTAAAACATTAAATAGAAACGTAAACAAGCATAAAGTTAAATTTTTAGTTTACTTTTTATATTATAAATATATTACAATTAAAATTTAGTAATTAATTTAATTAATATTTAAAAAAAATTAAAAGTTAAAAGTTAAAGCAACTAAAAAATATACTAAAATAATATATTTTAATTTTTTTTGAAAAATAAAAAGGAAAATCCAGTAACATCTCTCAAAAGCTATAAATTAATGCTTATCCATAGGAGAAAGTAATTTACTAGTAGCAACCGATCCATCAAAACTAGCAAGAAATCCATCTTCATATCTACTTATGAATGTAGAGATCAACACCTACAAATGAAGTTAACAAAGAAGACAACATACAAAAGCAAGCTTACACAATCCTAACAATGTCCATAAATTAGTGTAGAATACCCACAACTTTAGAATTCAAATCTCACTTAGATTTCTATACTGAATTATGAACTAAAAAAAGAAAGCACAGTGAGCAAAGCAATCAAACTCAGTGCAATGAGAAGCTATTGAGTGAAAAGAAATCATTAAAACCAACCACAAAAATGGAAGGAAAAAAAGAGAGAGAGAGAGAGAAAGAGAGAGAAAAGGAGAGAAAAAGAAAAGAACACTATCCACCGCTCTTGCTTTGATGCATGAAAACGAGAGATCGAAACCCTCCCTGGTAAAAACAGAAAAAACCCACAAATAGTTCTCATTTCTCAACCCTATCAAAACCTTTGAACGAAAAAAAAAAAAGGGACGATGAAACCTCACAGCCACCAAGAATTCCCACTTTTGCATCAGGTTAAACTATTAAAAAAAATTCTCATTTTGCTGCAAATTCCAGGAGGAAAATCTTTTTTAAAAGGAAAAGGAACGCATACCCATCAGAATTCACAAAGATAACACATTTTTGAACCCGGATAAACCCTAAAAACATAATATATATGACTGCATGCGGTAAAGAAGACGAACGGAAACAATACCTGCAGGGTTGGCGACAGCGTTCTCATGGCCGTTAGCTTTTGCACGAGCCTTGAAGCAGTTGCCCATGGTGATTATCCCCTACTTCTAATCTGTCAACCAATGAGGTTCTCGAGTTTTCAACTCTTTCTTCTGAGGGATTCTTCTCACACCACACCTCTTTGTAGGAGAGACGAAGAACACGAAGCCTTTTTCAAATCTACAGCAGATATTGAGAGCGAGAGGGATGAAGGGAAAATATGAGTACGGAACTTAATTTACCAAAATACCCCTGTGGAACGTACGTTTTAGCGGGGTTTAGTTGTAATTGTGAGGACTAAAATGGTGTGCATGTTTTCACTTAATTTTCTCCGCTGGGAGCCGTTGCTGTCATATTGATAAGACGATTTTACCCTGGTGAGGCTGAATTTTTTAGCACTTAGTTTGGCTGTGGAGAGGGATACTTTTGACTATGCAGCTGCCATAAAACAACGGGGTGTTTGTATCAGAAAAAAAGGTGGGTTCCACATGAGACGTGATGTGTGGGTGCGTTTAAAATTAAAATTAAGCATCATTTTTTAATAGTGAAAATTTTAATTACAACCAAATGAATTACACTAGATGGTTGCTTTTAAATTCCAAATATTAAGGCATATTTAATTATTTAGTACCTATTTTCCAAAAATAATTTTAAAAAATAGTTTCTTGAGAATATTTTTAAAAAATTATTATATTATTTATTAGAATAAAAGTTTATTTAAAAAATTAAAATATTTTTAATCTATTTTAATATTTTTAAATATATTTTAAAAATAATTTTTATATCTAATATTTTATTTATAATTATTCTACATGTTTGTATAATTATTTCTTAAAATACATCTTAAAAAATAAATAAAAATAATATAAAACAATTAAAAAAATATTTTTTGAAAACATTCAATTTTATATTTTAAGAACAAAAAACAGAAAACCTTTTTTTATTATCAACCATATTTTTTGTATTTTTATTTTAAAGAATAGAAAATTATTTTTAAAAATCAGTTTCCAAACAAACCCTTAATTTTTAAACATTATCTATAGATAATTTTATTAATTTCACACATATTAAAGTGGATTGATTTGGATTCTTCCAAATTATGGTGGCCAGATATGATTTAGATGCTGGCAATTAAAGGCCATTTTAGCAACCATAATTTTACCCAACTAATTAATTAGTTCTGGATATAATATTAATGATGGGCTGTTTTTTTAGTGCAATATTTGTCTAGCCATTATTTGGTAACTGTAGGGACCCCTCCCTCTGGGAAACACGTGGTACGCATCTCACAGTGACACGTGGCACGCATCTCACAGTGACACGTGGCACGCATCTCACAGTGACACGTGGCACGTGTTATCAGCCGGACCATCGTCATCCGGATTCCCCTAAGGACACGCATGATACAGTTCTCCCTATCTGGACCGTCTCAAGGAAGAGCAAACGACGCTGGCAGAGCATAGACATTCGGACAACCTTCATAATGCATCCGCTCCACAATACATCCGGATAATCAGCATGTGCCATCCGGATATAATCGTCCGGATCATCAATTAAAGTAAAGCGAGTCTTACACGCTATCACAACAAACAGCCATGGCCCACATCCTGTCACCTGCAGAGTGAGAAGACAAGATGAAGTGACAGCAAGTCACTTCCCACGATCATTCTACATGATCACTTCCCACGATCTCTGACAGCCGCATCACCTACCATGGTTTCTGACAAGCCGCTCGTAGGGTGATGATGTCCTTGCTGCCACTTAATGTCATCATGACAACATAAAATATCTCCTCACCATTAATGAGAGGAACAGTACCCCTGAAACGGTATATATAAGCCTTCACACGAAGAGGAAGGTGATATCCTGATAACCCCTTTATACCTAGTAAAAGGCCAACTGATTTATATCTATCTCCCTCTTATCATGGCTAACAAAATCATCGGAGGGTGCGTCTGGACACCCTGTCCGGATGCCCTTTTTGCAGGTATAACGACTGGATCAAGAACCTTTGTGTGTTGAGATCGCATGTCCATCCATCTGGCAGCTACGTGGATCATCAGGGACGTGAGGTATCAACATTGGCGCCGTCTGTGGGAAAATTATTTTTCATTTGATTCAGT
This sequence comes from Vitis amurensis, assembly GCA_037355405.1. Taxonomy (NCBI): domain Eukaryota; kingdom Viridiplantae; phylum Streptophyta; class Magnoliopsida; order Vitales; family Vitaceae; genus Vitis; species Vitis amurensis. The sequence continues at coordinate 24,006 of JBAPGN010002848.1, forward strand.
CACTAGCAAAGATGACCACACCTTCCCGAAGCCAATCCTCTGGTAGAGGAGAAGAAGATGATTTTGAATGGCGTAAAGCCATCAAAAGGAGACAGTTGGCAAGCGAAAAACAACTGAGAGCTCTCCTCCAGGAGACAGAGAGGTTAAGAGAAGAAAACATTGTGTTACGCATTCAGGCCTCAACGTCAGGACCTCCTCGTCGTCAACGTTCGAGAGGACAAGTGGCAAACTCGAGGCCATAGCCAAAATCAATATATCCTGGGTCAGCAGGAGCATGCAACGTGAAGCCTCATGAGCCCCGCACACCCATGCCTCAAGCTCCCCGCGAGGAAAGCTCAAATTCCACTCATTTTTCAGCAAAGAGACAACGTGATAAAAAATCACAGTTGTTAAGTTCAATGCGCGCAAGACTAGGCCCACAAGAGCCTGGGAGATCAAGGCCACCAGTAGCCACAACCTGGGCACCACGCCCTGACCCGAGGGTCGCTCCCATGGTGCAGAACGTACCTCCGCATCGTGACCCCATGGTCACCCCCGTGATGCGAAACGTTCACTCGCACCTAGCAGAACGACCAACTGGGAGAAACCTCCCAAACGAGCCACCCATCGGCTCCATCAGCAAAAGGCTGGATGACATGCTCTCCACGCCCTTCTGCTCTCAAATCATTCATTACGAGCCCCCTAGGGGATTCCTCGTACCAAAATTTTCCACATACGATGGAACCAATGATCCTTCGACACATCATGCACTATCGACAGCTCATGACGCTCGATATTGGCAACGATGCACTACTATGCAAAGTATTTCCCGCCAGCCTACAAGGGCAGGGCCTCTCGTGGTTTCATCGCCTACCTTCCAACTCTGTTGACAATTTCAGGGACCTGTCTGAAGCCTTCGTGGGACAATACTTGTGCTCCGCTCAACACAAGCAGAATATCAGCACCCTCCAAAACATAAAAATGCGAGATAACGAATCCTTGAGGGAATTTGTGAAACGATTTGGCCAGGCCGTACTTCAAATAGAGGCTTGCAGCATGGATGCTGTCCTGCAGATCTTCAAGCGAAGCATCTGTCCAGACACTCCATTTTTCGAATCACTTGCCAAAAGCCCTCCTACAACGATGGACGATTTGTCAGACGTGCTAACAAATATTCCAATGCTCGAAGATGATGTGCGTGCAGCCACTCAGCAAGTTTTGGTTGCCGGACGGGCGTCCCAAAGGTGACGCGGAAAGAAACGCTAAACTCCGGACCGGCCAGGGCCGTCCGTCGAAGGCAAGAAGGACCGGGTCGCCCGGATAGGCGCCTCTCACACCCTTCTCCGTATCGTATGAAAAACTTCTCCCAATGATCAAGGCTTGTCCGACTTCAAGTGGCCTAGACCCACTCCGGAACAGAGCCCATCCATGAGAGACCGCAGCAAGAAGTGTGCCTTCCCACAAAGACCATGGTCATACAACAGAGACATGTCGGGTCCCTCCAATATCTGGTTTGAAAGGCTATCAAAGCAGGACATTTAAACAGTACCCCGCTCAGATACTGAGGAAGGGGGACGCATCTCAACATCACAACTCTGGGGCCCCTAGGGCCCCAACCGCCCCTAAGGCCGTCATAAACTATATCAACGGGGGCCCATCTGACGAGGAATATGATTCCAGGCGGAAAAGACAGAAATTGTTGTGGGCCGCGTCAATACGCGAACGCATTAATTCCATCCAGCCGGGTCTCACTGGAGAGGGCCCTCGCCCCATAGATGGGACAATCATTTTCCCACCAATAGATCCCACCCGGACGCTACAGCCACATCGCGACGCCCTCATCCTCTTCTTAGAGATAGGAGATTTCGATGTAAGACGTATCTTGGTCGACCCAGGCAGTTCAGCCGACCTGGTTCAAGCATCAGTCGTTGGCTACATGGGACATAGTCTCGCGGGTCTTGAAAATCCCGGACGAATCTTATCCGGATTCAACGGGTCATCAACCACATCCTTGGGAGACATTATACTGCCGGTCCAAGCTGGCACAGTCACTCTCAACGTGCAATTCTCGGTGGTACAAGAGTTATCACCCTTCAATGTCATTTTGGGACGCACATGGCTCCACTACATGAAAGCCATCCCTTCCACATATCATCAAATGGTGAGTTTCCTCACCAACGAGGGGCAGATTGACTTGTATGGCAGCCAGTTAGCCGCTCGACAGTGCTATCAAATAGCACGAGAAGCAGGAACCAGCCAGGAGGATGCATCTCCCCCTGAACCCAGCCATACACATGACAATAGCAATTATCTGGTCAGGGCGGACAAAGAATCCCCAAAGCAGATCCTTACAAGCAATTCCCATAATTTCGGAAGAAAACACTCATTCATCAATACAATCAGTTCCTCATGTACGTAAGAAGAAACTCAGAGATCAAACTGCTTCGACGAAACCATACATCTTTGGCATAAACAGACATTTCTGGATGATGAAGGGGATTCATCGTCTATTCCATACTCACAGCTTAACGTCTTTCAGCTGCAAGATCCGTACGGCAGAAAGGATAACGCTTTCATCTAAGGACAAAAGTCATCCGAATGAAATGGACAAATTGCTAGAAGTTCGGATTCATCAGAGAAGTATCTTATCGGACTGGCTTGGGCGGAAACGTAGTGTGTGCCATAAGGAAGAAGGAAAATTCGATTTGTGTCGATTACATGACAATCTTACAACTTGGCATTGTCCAAAAGACAGTTTTCCCTGCCACGAATAGATCAAATTGTGGATTCCATTGCTGGCGAGGGATGCTCTCTTTCGTTGGATTCTTCCTCCTGGATTCACCAGATTCCTATGTCCGAATAGACGAAGAATAGACAGCAATTATAACGCTACAAGTCTGGCAGGCTCTAATTGCTACAGAAGTCTAGCCATCGGAGCTCAAAAATGCTGGTTGAGCCGACTTATGCAAAGATTGATACATACAAGTTTCAAACTTTGATTAGGCCACACGGTAGAGTGGTTATAACATGATGATATCGTGGTTAAAGCAAAACCGAGAGCAGCTATTCCTCACATACAAGAGGTTTTTTCACCTTACGCGGAAAGTAATGTGCATAGCTCAATCCTTCTAAATGCGCCTTTGGCGTGAGTGCTGGTAATTCCTGGGATTTATGGTCAGCCAGAGGGGCATAGAGCCAGCCCGATCAGAGTTAACGCAGTCATCGAAACACCTCCTTCAGGAGCAAGAAGGAGCTGACAGTACGCGTCCACATGCAAACTCGTCGCGAATTAGGGGCGCTTATAGCCTTCACTGATGAATTGGCGCCTCTTCTTGCTGCAATTATATAAGAAAAAGCTGGAGTCACACGATGGAGCGGACATTGTCAAAACGCTTACGAAAAAGATCAAGAATTGTCTTATTGCGAAACACCCATCTTAAGCAGCGCCATCCAAAGGAGAACTATATAGTGTGTCTGGCTGTGTGCAGAATGGGCAATAGCGTCGTTCTTTATTCCGTGATGCCTTCACGAAAGGAGCAGAAGACCTATTCACTGATCGTCAGTACCAGAGATTGGCAGACGGTAGGAAACAGGTATTCAAAATGGAGCTAACAGCCTTAGCTCTCGAAGTGCTGGCAAAATAGCTCCGCCCTATTGTCCAAGCCTATGGCGCCCCAGTGATCGACTTGACCGAGTCCACTCTTCTGTAACATTCTGCACGAAACCAATGTTAACGGGGGCGAATGCTACAAGGGCTGAATTAGCGACGTTTTGGAATCGAATTTCCAACCCAGATTATCCAAAAAAGGACCAATTAGTGGCTGAGCTTCGGCTAAGAATATCGCGAAGACCGCAGACCAGTCACATGCATCAACGACATCGGATGGTGGACCGCTGACGAGTTGTGACGGAGCCTCACGCTCATTCAGGCTCTGAGTTGGCTCTTCTACATGTCCTATGAGGACATCTGGAGCAGCCATTTCCCGGTTAGGATTACTCGCATCTACAATTAAAGCAGAAACGCGCACTTTGTCCGGATTGGACCTCTGCCGCTTCGCGCTGGCTATCTAGTCTGGTCCAAACTCCGGATCTCAAGCGACTCACGAACTCGTGGTTAGGGCATGTCCAGCATAAAGAAATATGAGGGTAAGGACGCCGACGCATGGTGTGATACTTGGCTAAAGTAAGTAAGCACTACAACCATTCACCGGTATGGACAGCTAATGTCGAAAAAATCAAGCGTAGCTGACAAAGTAGGGCGCGCTGACTCATGCCTTGGCGCGTTATAGCTTCTCCCGCTCCCATCATACAGAAGCATTCTAATTGCTAGTACTATCAAGTCCCTCATCTGTCGAGAAAATTCCACTGCAACCGGATTGGATGGTGCGAACCAAGCAGGACCGGAAATAGTTAAGATATGGACTATCACTCGCAGAACTATCTCAGAATGGCCTCACTGCCTACCACCCGGGAGATCCCAAACACACGACAATCCGGGTACAAGCTGCGCGTCTTCACCTGATTGGAGGGCTACTGTAAAGCGATCACTTACAGGTTAACCTTACATTTCGGTGCCTAGGGCATGCAGGAGGACAATATTGTGTTGTGCTGGAATTAATGATTCTGTGGGAATCATGCGGAAATCATTCGGCGAGTGATCAGGGGAGACGATACTCTGGCACTATAGAGCTCATTCACAAGCTTAGACTAATTGGGCCACAATGAGAAGAAAGTGACGCAGTCAGGATATGCCAAAAAATGTGATAAATGCCAAAGGTATGCTCCTCATTCACAATACGTTCATGCCGACAACTAAAGGTAGTCTACAGGCCTAGTGGCCCTTTGCGGCAGTGGGGCATGGAACATGTGGACCCTCCAAGCAGCAAGCTGCCAGAGTAAATTCACTCTTGGTCGCCACTCAAATTAACTTAGTAAATGGGTGAAGCGAAGCATGATGCAAGCATGCAATAAAGATGTCACCATGTTGTGATGGAAAACCTTGTTTGCCGTTTTGGGAATCTCCCCAACGATCATTAGCTGACTAATAGTCCACGAAGTTTTACCTAGCACGCGATTTTAGGAATTTCTTTCGGCGTGCTACGAACTGGAGGACATGGGGCCGGTAATTCATACTGCTCTATCTTACATGTCCCGGCGTTTCCTCAAAGTAATGGGCAAGCCGGTAAGCGACAACAAGACGCTAATCAATTGGCGTTAAAGAAAAGGCTCTTGAGCAAGCGCCCGATGAGGGAAGTGGGTGGACGTGAGCTACTCGCATCGCGTCCCTGATGGGCCGATGAGACCATATCAACTACGCCGATTACGGACCAAACAGGATATAACATTCCTTTCGCCTCTGATATGGAATGGGATGCAGTCATTTACTGAAATATGTTCGTCTACTACCGAGCCGCCGATGGGCAGCAGAAGGCAAAATGAGCAAGCCGCAGAGTTACGGGGAGAGAATTTAGATTGGGCAGATGAAAGTGAGGGAAAACGGGACCATGGTCGATTGACAGAGTCTATTAACAAAGGGCAGTTCAGGACATTATCATATTCGCAAAGGAAGGGTCCAGAAGCTTCAAAATGGGTACGCGGTCCTTAGAAAAGTTTTTGAAAGACACTGCTGGTCGAGATATAGGCGCATGGCGAAGTTCCAAGCAACTGGGAAGTGACGCCTGATATTGTATCTAAGGCAAGTGAAGATGGAGTCTATCATTTACAAAGTTACGGGAACTCCATTACTTCAGTACCATTGGAATGTGTCTAAATTTATAAGCAGTTACTCATCAATGAAAAGTAGAGACAAGTGCAAATGAAAAAGAAGTATTTTTTTATTGATATGGAATAAATGTATGTACAAAGAGGTCTGCCAAGCGCACGAAATAATACGAAGGAGAGGTTAACAGTCAGAAAATTTGCAGAAAGAGGATAAACTAGTCGGGGAGCAGGCTTCTCTAGAGCTTCTTTCCTTCACCCGTAGGAATTGAGGCAATCTCGCTTGATTTGTGCTCTCATGCAGCTGCGATACCGCCAAAGATGACGTATCATCACTTGTTTTGTATTATCCGCTGCAAGTTCCTCTCTCTGCAGGCAAACCCCGTTCTATGCTCTTTTTGCGTGACAAGCGTCAGAGTGCAACCTTCATGTGTTTCATTTTTCAATAGGAAAACTTCTGTCGGAGGTACGTCGCTTTCCCTAACCGGGCTAGCTAATTGCGTCTGACTCACAACAAGGGAGGGCCGTATGACTCCTCGCCGGCTCTTTGCCTCTAGCACTACGCCGGAGGCTTAATATCCCTCTCGAAGCGGTGGATAACTGTTCTGAGCTCCTCGCAGTCTCAGGCGTGGCTCAACTGTTTTTCACTTTCTTTGTGCGAGAAGCGAAGAGCTTCATATAATAGTGGTGCGCAGCAGGTCAGCAAAGAGATCGTGTGTTGGGGCATGCTGGGGAGACACTCACGCAGCTGAAGCAAACAAAGGAAAGCAAGTCATGAAGTCGGTACCGACAACAAACACATCAGCAACACAAAAAAAAAAAAAAAAAACAACACAACAAGACAGTATATATATATCTTTCATACCGACTTAAACATCGTGCTGAGGGCATGGAGTCAGGTTGAGCCGGGTGGAATTTGCTTAGCTTATCTTCCAACTCCGCGTAGTCTAAAGAGAGCTACGGAAGCGGCAGTGGGCGTCACTGAAAGTTCCCCGGTGATGAGGGCTAGTACAGAAGGTAACTTTGTGTCGGGGTGCGGGGCTCAACATTCTTGGCCGATAAGTCTCTTCCGGGTGTCTCATGATCCACGTATCAACGAGCGGCTGGAGTCTCAGTTGCCATCTCCACTTCGCCGTCCGTCTCCGGCATTGAGCGTGCCATGGCAGATTCGCATAACTTCAATCATCTTGCTGCCGTCTGAAGCCTGCCCGAGGATGCCGTCATCATATTGCGTACCGAGACGTGGTGCGTCTTTAGAAGAGGGCCCTTAAATCAGATAAACGTGGAGCCAAAACGGTCGGATCGTGCGAATGGCTACTGACTTTGGCTTTCTGCCGTCCCCGCTCTTCGTCGGGTGTCGCACAAACGGTTCAGATGGATCAACATCCGGGTAAGGTGAGGGGATGGTTGAGAAATGGACTCGCAGCTTCGTCAAGTCACATTAGCCAGACGGCACGCAGTCCAAGGAAGTGACTGCGAGTGGCTTCAGCCGCCTTGCGAAGTGTCCGGGCTCGCTTGAGATAGAGTGAGTGAGCATCATTCACTGGCTCTCTATTATTACATCCGCGAACTCATGAGTAATTGCGAAGGGGGAACTCCTTGGAGAGGTAGTGGGGCTCCTTTCACGTCCTAATGGTGCATTTTCTTCAGCGACCACCGGCTTCTCTTGTTTCGTTGATGGCGTTTTCTTGGAGGAGGAGTTGCGCTGCGTTCTGCTGTCTCTGGTTGCGAGCCTTGGGAGTTCCGATAGGCCGTTCGTTTTAGTTCTCTTCTCGTGGATCGCTCCAGGAGAGCGCTTCCGCGTTTTTTCAGCCATAGCGCCTCTTTTTAGCCTTGGTTAGATCGAGACGTCCTTCACAATATATGTTGCTTTTGGTCCTCCAGCACTCGGACTTCGCTTTGGCCAGCTTCTGGGGGAAGATGGATAGACATAGATCCTGGACTCGTCTACGGGACGTGACTTGCCATCAAATTCGCTGCTGCGAAAGGCCAGCGTTCTCGTTATGAGCGTCCGCTTCGCTTGTAGGCATTCTATCTGGTCGAATATGTGCTGACACATGGCAAAGCGAACTGCCTTTTCCACCGACAATCACAGAGGTGGGGCGCTTCATTCTAGACCTGCATATGAAAGCACAACAAGGTGAGGATACCATCTGGAAAAGTCAATCACAAAAGTCCGCAGGCAGAACAAGTTAACAATGAGAAAATCTTCGGACATATAATACAGCATAAGCAAACTAACCCGGATATTTAGAGGTGTAGTTGGAGAGAAGGGTTTGACTCACGCTCCATTCAAGGCCGCCCGCACATTGTCTGACCCCGTGACCGACAGAGTCCCTTCGCCCTGCCTTTGTCGAATCTGGCAGCTCGTACCACTTGAAGGGAGGTCAGTGTGCGCGGGACTACTGAAGATTAGTTTTTTCAACTTCTTCAGGGAGTAAGAAAAGAAACCTCTTAGTGTGTGAGGTCGAGCTTGTGCACAGTTGATGATGCCGGATCCATAGACTGGCCGAACGACGTTGGTCCAAATGAATGAAAGACCAGGTGGAATCTAGGAGAAGGGTGGGGGAAATTGCCTTTTAAACAATTCGTGGCTAGAGAAACCGGAGCGTCACGGGTTGAGAATGCTCTTTTGTGAACATAATGGCTAATGTCCTGCCAACTTTCTCAGTAGAGAAAGCCTCACCTCATTTAGTTCATTCTAGTTATACGCATCATTTGGGGATGGAGAACTCGATCCGAATTCCTTTCTACTCAGTTATCTGTCGCTTTTTCACAATCGCTCGTACCCGGGAGTATGAAACAATTTTTTATTTGCAGCCATTCTTACCAACAAAGACAAACACAATCTACATGCAAAGAGAGCGCATAGTAAGAACAACATTAGGTCGTCCAGAAGACCTAAACCTCAAAAGCTCTCAGTCAGTGATAAAAAAATAAAAAAACCCTCAAACCCGCCGGAACACCACAAATGCAACATTTAAACAACGACCCACAGAGTGAACTTGCCCAAAAACAAATGCCCCACAATCCTAGAAAACCGGTTCAATGAACCAACGAAACCGCAACAAAAGGAACGGCAATAGCAAGAAGGTACACGTACAAAATGAACTCCTGAAGGAGAAGGTTGCTGTCTTGGATACAAAAATCACCAGCAGCGGCAAACAATGTCCGACACAAATCAACTGGTAAAAAAGAGATTTTCGATTTTTGTTATCTCAGAAAGCAAAAGGACCAAAGAGAGCATAGAGAAAGGCTCTCAAGAGATGCTAGTAAAGAAAAAGCAAAAGGAGGTACAGTAACGCTATTTTATAGGGGAACTGCCTCAGGAAAAACCAACGAACGGCTATGCTATAATTGAACACGACATATTTGCTGGAATACACAGGGTCGCGGCTCACATAACTGTAATGCTTTTAGGCTCCGCACCCCACTTCGCCAGGTTGGCTGTGCAGCACCAAGGACCTCTGCAGTGGATTATTTTTTAAACACGCCTTTTTTGGGCAAATAGCAAGTTAAAAAGGGGGGCAATGTTAGGGACGCCTGCCCTTCTGGACAACACGTGGCACACATCTACAGTGACACGTGCATGTTTTATCAGCCGACCATCGTCATCGGCGGATTCCCTAAGGACACGCATGATCATTCTCTGCCATCCCGACCGTCTCAAAGGAAGTATGCAAATAACGGACGCTGGGAATAGAGCATGCAAGACATTCCGGACAACTAGCCTATTGTGTCTACCTTCGATGAATGCAGGTCCTCGCTATCCAAATAGAAATCATCCATAATCGAACATGGTGGCCATCAGCGATATAATCGTCCGGATCATGCAATTTAAAGTAAAGCGAGTCTTAGCAGCTGTATTCACAAACAAACAGCCATGGGCCGACAGATCTGTACTGCAGAGTGAGAAGACGAAGAATGAGTGAAGCTAGTCACTTTTTCCCTATGATCGGTTCTAACAGTGATCACTTCCAGATCTCTGACAGCCAGCTTACCTACCATGGTTTCTGACAATGTCCGCGTCGTAGTCGATTGATGTCCTTGTGCTTCTGCCTGCCACTCATAAGTGTCATCATGAACATAAAATAATCATCCTCACCAATCTTAATGAGTAGGAAGCAGATAGATACCCACTGAAATCGTATAGTTAGGCCTTCAACTACGAAGAGGAAGGTGATTCTCTTGATAACCCCTTTAACGCTATGGTAAAAGCAACATGATTTTAATAGTCTTCTCCTTTGATCATGGCTAGCAAATCATTCGGAGGTAGCGTAAACGGAGCACCTCCTGTCCGGATGCGCGTTTTTGCAGGTACACGATGGATTCAAGAACCTTTGTGTGTTGAGGATCGCAATGTTCTCAGTGATGCATGTGCTGGCAGCTTACGTGGAGCATCAGGTGAAACGCGAGGGTTCGAACAGTAACTTGTACATTTGGATCTGCCCTGCATACAATAATGAATGTTGGTTCTCCAAGGAAGTGAAATCCCAAAGCATTCATAAGGTTGGGGTTGGAAAGATTTAATGGTGCTTGAAAATACAGAGTGGAATTCAAACTAATATCGGCCTAAAGGGTGGTATGTAAGTAATGACTTGTAAAAATAAATGAAAAACAATTTAATAATATTAAAATACTTATTTTAAGTAAGTAAATTAAATCTTTTGTAAAATAGACTTAATAAGTGAATGCTTAAGGTAAAAAAAACTTAATTAAATAGTAGGTAAAACAGTGAACTGTAAATTTTAAGGTTCATATTTTTCATTTTTATTTTTTTTAGCCTTCATGATTGTTTATATATCTTGCACAAGTTTTTTATTACTTCGATTTTTCAATTGTTTACTCAATTCATGATTGCTTATGTATAATTTATGAGGATTAGCATATGTCATTTGGATGAATTGTATAATAAATTTTAAATTTATATTTTTAATAGAATAACCCTTTAATGTAAAATAGCAAAATTAAGTAATTAAGTTTTAAATTGGAATAATTTAAGTATTATTTAATTTTAAAATTTGTTTTAAATCGTTAAATTAATATAGTATTGGAAAATTTTAAAACCTAAACATCTAGTTCATTTTTTTTATCTACACCTTAAACTTAAACCATGAAATTTTTTTCTATCATCGGAAATGCATTTGTCTAAACTTTGTAATTGTCTCTCATCGATGGAAGAAAAGGGATAATATGGGGAATTCACATTATTATTATATTTGGCATGAGGAGATAGAAAATTGGTTTTTCCAAAAATCAACGTTTCGCTCTCTGTGTTTTGTTTTTGGTAGTGAGAAGAAGACGTAATGACCAATAAGATTGGCTCCAGGTCCATGGTAATGTAATGTAACTAAAGGACAACCCTGTATAGTGTATAATGATTACATTGCATAAATGGCCGCGGATCCAAAAATCCAGACATCACATTTACGTATCAAATCTTGTGTACAGGGTGGTCAATTAAATATTCCGTTGGAAACGTGTGGAACTGAAGCATGCTTATACCTTAAAATTTCCTTTCTCAGTGTTAGTCGTTCGAGTCCATCGACTGCGCATACTGGCATGGATAGGAAGAGTCGTGCTTGTGCTGGTGTGTAAAAAGGAACTAAAAGAACCAATCCATAGAGTAGAAGAAGGTATATGGGCAGTTGGCTTGAATAGGATCCTCTTACTTCAAGCAATACTGGATTATGGGTTGTCCTTGATTTCGATCGCTCTATGAGCCTCTTCCTACACGGTAAACTTTCACTATTTGGGAAATGTCAAAGTAATATGAAATGATCAAGTTAAGCAGGCAATGGAATAGTGTTCTAAAAATGTAATCATTGAGTTCTAAGAAACCTGCTATGGCGTTCTGATGGGCATTGTTCCAAATGGGTTTGGCTGGACCTACACTGGAGTGCGTGCTTCAAGGAGGGCTACGGCTCACTATACGTCAATTGGATTTAAGCTGCTTGGGTGCCACTGGGCTTTATTTTTTCTTTTTATGTTCCGTTCTAGGTTTGTTTGGATAGTGATAAATTATGGAGTTCTTCATTGATGAATGGGAGTGGCAATTTGCCAAAACTGAAAAATAATCAATGCGCAATATGGCTGGATTATAATGATGGGTGACCAGCTGCCTTGCGTCTTGAGGTTGGTATCCTTCAAATAAAGATAATTATTATGATTGGTTTTTGAAAGCCATGCGTTAGTCTAATTACAGTTACCGGGTACCTTTGAGTGAAACAATATGGTAAGCATAGAGATTACTTAAGAAAATTTAACGCTCTATTAGGTTTGGGTTGTTGTGAAAATGTTGGAGCAAATATAACATTAAAATAATAATAAATAGATTTAAGTTATAGCTATTTTTATGTATTTTTTTAACAGAATTGTTTTATTTCATTTTTCCTGCTGCTCATGTAAAGAAACAATGAATGTGTTAAATATCATAATAATTTTAATTAGTTTTAATTATAATTTTTATATATTAAAATAAAACATGATAGAAAATTCAATTTTTATTTATAAAAAAAATATCTCTGGGACTATTTTTAGACATCATTTGGAAAGAAGTGCTATACAAAGTCATTCTAATATTAAAAATAAAGATGTAGATTTTAGTATATTTCAATGTTTCAAATAGTGATGGATAAACGCAATGAGTCTTTTGAAATTGTATAAGCATAGAAGTGTTACATGGTGTTTACCGGTGTCTTTTGTGTCATGGTGTAATTAAAAAAAAAATATCGTAATAGTGAAAGAAATAATATTTTAAAATTAGAATTTTTTGAATTTCAAGAAGATTCAGTCTTTTAAAAGAATGAATTGTAATATATAAATGAAACTTATTGTTTTTTAAAAGATAATTTAAGGATGTTAAAAAAATGACTCTACACTTATAGAAAAAAAAAGGGTGTTAAGAAATGTGAAAATTCTTTAATAAGTGAATGAGTAGTTCTGGAATTACTTTTGCAAGACGTGAATGTAAATCTGCATAAGAGTTTGATTAATCAGAGTAATGGATCAATCACGATGTGGTTGGGATTAAGAAGAAAGTTTTGTGACTTATCTTAATGATTTATCTATGTATTATTTTAGTGAGGTTTTTTTTAATATTGGTAATAGATGAATGGCATGTGATATGCATCTTTTGACTCTTGGTATAGTGGTGATTGATTCGGCCTGATATTGAAAGGGGAGAAGACTAGTGAATTAAGGCTAGTCTTTCAACATTATTAGAGACGGGTCTTAGTGGCCTCTCCACGCGACCTCCGGTAGCCTGTTGCAAGTGTTAATTAAACTGATTTGAATTGAAAGTGAGGTTTCTCATAGTTACATGTCAATAAGGGCGAGGTGTACTAATGAGTCAATTTGTATTTAAGAAAAAAAATATTAAAAAAAAATTAACTCGTCTTTGCATAGGATATGGACTTCTATAGGAGAAGTGTTGAAAGTATTATTTAATTTATTAAATAGATTATAGGTCTTGTTAAATATATAATTGTAAAAGAGAACATTTTTTTTACAATATGTCAAAAAATATTTTGAAAATATAAAAAGCATTATAAGAACAGATATAAATTTTCAAACTAACCTTTATTTTAAAAAATTAATGTCGGGGGAGGATGAAATGAAATTGTTTTTGAAAACCTACCTCTAAAGAAACTAGTTTTCAATAATTGTTTTAATATTGGTATTTTTAACTTTTTTATATAAAGTCTTAAGAAAATTATAATAAAAATTAACTATAAGGGAAGATGTTGGTTTTGTTTGAAAATACATTTGGTTTTAATTTTGTTCTTGATTTTTGTAAAATAAAAGTAATGTTCGAGTAACTTCAAATGTTTTTAATCTGTTTTTAAGCTTATTTTTATAATTTTTAAAATTTTATTTTATTATATAATGTGTTTAATTTTAATTGATTCAGTATCATATTTATATTAATGTTTTTTTTAACGGGGTTCCTAAAAGTGAATTAAAAATAAAAAAGAACCTTAAAAAATCAATTATTTTTTTTATCCTTATGAATAACGTGAAAATATAAATAGTTTTAGTTATAAGACCAGATTTTTGTTTGCAATGATAGAAAATTGTTTAAAAAATATTCTCGAACAAGTGCTATTATCTTCTAATTTTAGATTTTGAAAATTATATTGATGTATTCTTAAAGTTGTTTTCTATATTTTTTTTTTTAAATGAATAAAACTATTTTCGTTACGCAAACCTACGCTGCACCCTCAACACTGAGGTCACTTGATGAATCCTAGAGACTACCTGCATACCTAAAGCAAAGCCTTATGCTACTTCGTTGAATTAATATCTAGCTTGTTTGGTACTCGCCTCCCAGTTACACATCTTCACCATGCCAATGTTGGTCTTACTCTTCACTAGGAAGGCAAGTTGATTTCCATAGAATCTCGATCTCTCAATTTTCTATCCTTTTCAATTCTGCTCCCTTCTCCAATTTCTATGCTAATTTTGTAATGTGCATCGGAACTGTAATCCAAAACTTTTGCTCCAAGCGCCATGCCCATTAAGTAATTATTATTATTATTAACTATTTGGATTTACTATTTGAAAGGTTGGTGGTCCATGTGTAATTTCTAATTGTGGCCATGTCAAAAGATATCTCGAGGATAACGCACGATGGAGTGAGACTTCATTTACTTTATCATGTAGAATCTGCTTAATTTCTACTATGTTACCTAGCAGCGTAGTCTCGGAATGGGTAACATAACTTGCAGTCTTGCATGCAGCAGTGAAAGTTGAGTTGTTTAGTTTCAATCTAACTTGACAACACTGCTTCAGTAAACCTCTACTAGTGACAGCAAGGAGATCCTTGGAGTATCCATAAAGCCATAAAGGGAGCCAACCCAAGGGCTGAGTTTACAGCTCGGTACAATATCAAACTGAGCTTCATACTATAGAGGGCTAGATGGATTCAGCCCCCCCTTTACTAAGATGGACATTTGAAAACCTTAATGTTTGTGGTTTAAAACAGGCCCCAATTGCTAAGCATCTGCAATAACATTCACACTAATCAAATCTTAGTCCAAAGTAGAAAGGGAGTGATGGCACCAAATCTTTTCTCTCAATGACTCTCATGAATGAGGAACATGTTGCATTATCGATGTGATTGATGAGTCGATGTAAATTAAATTGTGGCTTAGAATTCGTTTGCTATGGAAAATTAAATATAGTGCAGTCAATTACTCTTATCTTATTGCGGCATTGATAAAACAATGGGGTAAATATACGGCAGTTGGAGAATGACATGATGTATTGCAATTTCTGAATTAAAGACTTACAACATGCTTTGCCATTTTGGTGTCGTTCAACTTATCTTCCCTTTGAATATAATGTAAGTACATAAAATATTTGCGCATAAAACTAATTAAACAAAACAGCCAATTGGAAATGAAGTTTCTAGACGCGAACAACGGGAGAATCGTATGCTAACTATAAGTTGGAAAACTTTGTGTGCTGATCATGCATCTTTAGTACCTAATCATGATACAGAGTAGAGGAAGCGATGCATCGATTCGATCAATTAAAGATTTATGGAGCTGAGTTTCCAGGTTAAAAGGAAACCTTTCTCACAACATGGAGGTTGACTTGGTTGTTTCATGTATGCTTCAATTCTGCGTAAGGGGTCTTAACAAAAACATAGTCGATGCATTTCAACAACGAAAGTAGGTTTGGATTCTTGAATAAGTACTAAAGAAAAAAAATATGGATTTTTATCTTGATTTTGGTTTTTGAACTTGCGAAATAATATAAAAGAAAATTATAATATAGATTAAAATTTGTAAAAGTATTTGTTAAAATTATTTAATTCTATATTATAACGAAGAGAAATACTAGAAATAAGTTTGAAGAGATATAATAAAATTTATTGATTTTTTAAGAGAACCTTTTTTTTGACTTTTTCAATTTTCCTCTTTAATTTTTCCTTACAGTGTTTTTTCGAAATTTTTCTAAGAGAATCTAAACATAGCTTTAAATGTATATGTACTCTGAAGGATTACTACACTTCCCTTTCCTAGTACCTGGTGTTTTTGTTGGTTTTATCCCAACTATCTAATGATGAGGAGGAGCAATTACAAACTGTCAAAACTGTCTACGTATAGCGAACTCCTGCCTGAATAAATTCACGATGTTGTAAACATCGAGTGCGCAGCCCTTGTGCCGTAATTTAGTTTATGCGTTTTTTTTTTTTCGTTCTTACATTGATTATTAGTTGTACATAAAATATATAAAGTTTCTAGTAATAATTTAAAGTCTATTAATCTTTAGCCTGAATCAAGTTTATGAAAGCATTGTACTTCTCAAGATAGTTAAAAATTTTTGTGTAGAGACCTATACTTAAAACTGCGTGACGAGGGAAAGAAACAAAACCCTGTCATTAAGGGGTGAGTCACAAGATCTTTAATAAATTTATAGGCGCTCATATTACAAAAATCTTATTATACTTGATTCGTATGTTAATATTAATTATATTTTTCTCCTTTTTGCCATGCAATCTTTTTGTCGTGATGTTCCCTAGGTATTGCATGCTGCCATTGACCTATAAATTTTTAAATATTTCAGTTTGCTCTTAATTTAAAGAAGGGATACCATTAATGAACTGGCAGTAGACTCTAAGTTTTCATAGAATCTCAGGGTTGTATATTCAACTATAACAAGTCTTTTTCTTCTCTAACATTATGTATTATTTAGCTCTCATTCATTACTCGTCTGGAAGTTGATTGATGACGCAGCATTGTATTCACAGTGGTCTCTATCAATGTGTCTCAGCCCTGAGAATACATATCAAGTTAGAATTTCTGGTATCTGCTAGGGATTGGAGTGTCATTTCATCGCTGAAGTAGCATGCGTAAGCACTCTTTTAAAATATTATCTTCTTGTGGATTAACATGGTAGTGGAGCAAAGTCAATGTTGTTTGAATCGCCTTCCCTGCTTTTGTGCTTTTCAAAGTGAGTCCGCGTGAACACAGGAATGCCCATATTGCAAATGAAGAATAGAGTAGGGCTTCCTTTCTTATTTCTGCAAGAAATGTGGTGGGTTATTATGATGTCGAATTACTCTGATTGAGTCAGTTCTCAATGGAGGAGATAATTAATAAGCAGTAGAGGTGTGTGCGCGATTAGTTAGGCAATTAAAGTCTAGCTGTCGAATGATGGCATTATCCCAGTTACTTTTCCTCGTTTATATAAGCTCTATTGAAAAGTTTCAAATGAGGGACTAATTTTTTTTAGTGTCTAGATTGAACCAGTGTCTGAGCCTGGGCCCAAACTCCCTAGAATTTCATGTCCCTGTATCTAAAAGTTCCAGGAGCAGGAGTACTCCGATCACAGATAACAAGGTTTTTGGGAAGTAATCATTAGCAACAAGACAGTCTAAAAGTTCTTAAACATGTACTTTTTTTCCAATGTTTTGTAAATGAAGAGTAGATGACGATACTGAGGTGTCATTCATGCTCGTGAGGCTTGGCAAATATGAGGAATAGATATCAAATGGGAGGTGATAGTGGAGGAAAGGGCATAATTTGAAGGAATGATGAAGTTGTTTGAGAAACAGTGATAAATGGGATATTAATGGAAATGTGATAACAAGGGTTGCGTTCATGGAATGAAACTCAAGGCATGCAGCTGATTAGTCATACTTGTATGAAGAACAGAGATTTTTAGCTCTGAGGTTCTGGTTTAGGGCATATTAAGAGCTCTGAAAACAAATTTATTTTTTTGCTGGGATATATTGTGGAGTACTTAATCGTGCAACAAATATTGTTTCAATGCATAACCGTTAGTATAGTAATATAATTCTAGAACCCTTTGTTATGGATTCCATTGAGAGGATCATGTATCGGTTGAGGAAATGCTTAGAATGGATAGATAGTAGCTTGAATATCTAAAACTGAGGACTGGAGAGCTTTTTAGTATTCGTGAAAATCTGGAGGCTTTTTTACAAGCGTGAGCCCTTATTAATTATATTCCTTAACTTGTAGACGGCTATTGCAACTCAAACTGCAGACTCTCTTTTTGGGTCTTGGTAACGAAGCGCGCTGATAACGGCGAGAGAAAAAAGAAAGAAAGACAAAGGCCTATTTGCGCGTAGTAGGAACTCTAATAATGGGCTGCCTGGCAGAGTCTGTTGTTGCCAGTAACTCGGACAAATCGCTCACATTAGGTTCATGCACTTCTCGTGTCAGTGCTTCAATATAGTTGCATTAGTCTCCTGTAAGACTACTGCCCGAGACCTGTCCACAAAGATGAAGTCAAGTATGTTCATGTATGAGTTAAATTCTGATGAGGTCAAATCCCCATCTCTCTAATGAAGCTAAATAATTGATTTTTGATCTGAACTAGCTATATACATAAGTCTCCTGAAATCACTTAACGAATAAATGATACATAACTGTTCAGTGTATTCTGGGTTGAGTATCTGAAAGAAAAAGTGTGTTTAGCTTTCAGTCTAAGAAGTTGGATTTCTTATAGTCTCTGAAAAAAAACGAAAAAAAAACCCCGTTTCTAAGGAAGAATTTCGTTTGGGAAGAAAGACTGGAGCATTTTGCTGCGTTCGGTTGAATTCACCTTCCATTTTCACGGTTTGGTCTTTTAAGGTCAAGGTGAGGATGGGGATTGATTTATGATGGATGGATCATTGTTGCTTAAATCAACTTGACAAATATAGTTCTCTTAACGTCCATTTGCTCTTAACAAAGTGAATATGGAGATAGTAGAGATCTAGTTAATAACGGCTATTTGTTCAATTTCCAAAACACACACTTCTCTCAGTCCTATATATCAGTAGGGAGATAGTTAGAAGATCTGACATAAACAAAACATAAACCACATTTAAATGGGTGAGGGAGAAGTGTAGCAATAACACCCTTTGTTCCGAGGTGCTGCCGGTCGAATTCTGCAGGAAGACTGTTGCAACTGGAACCAGATATCGTTGATTCTTGGTCATCGCCGTTGATCCCCTGGACCTCGCGGAGTTGCCTTGAAGCGGTGATTTCTGGTCTAGACATACTTGTACACTATAACCCCGTCAGAAGTCTAATGTAAGCTTACGAGAGAGAAGACGAAGTAAGGATAACAAATGGAGATAGTAATTCAAAGAGAGATGAGACAAATGGGAAGGAAGGAGAAGAGAGGGAAAAGAAAATGTCAGAGAAGAATGAAGAGTGAAGAGAAACAGAAGTGATCAGAGACGACGACAATTTATGGAGTGAAAGAGGCCCAGCAATGGTGGCTCTCTCTAAGATAGGAAGAAGAGATAGAACAAAGTGAAAGAGCCATCACCATAAACACAAAGTAGTGGGGTGTTGGGGAGTGGGAAAGAAAGGTGCATCGTTGGGGAAGAAAAGGCAAGTGGGCTATAGCTGTATTTACAATAGAGATTTGTATGGGTGGTGAGTCAGAGAAAGAGAGAATGCAAAGTTCCGATGTATTTTTTGCCAGCTGCTCAGCGTGTGAAAGGAGGCGAGCTCGCGTTCGCTCCGATCGCTTATCGCCATGACTCCGTTGTGTTGTGTTCAATTGGGGTCGGAATCTCAAGTGGGTCTGTTTAACTAATACTAGAGAGATGACTCTCTCTCATCGTCCTCTCTCTGTCAGGATCCTACACGTCAAATAGCCGTGTTTCTTTATCATTTCCCGTCAGCATTAAATTACTTACCAAGTGAAAATTCTGGAACATTTATTCTTGCACAAACTGACAGCCAAAAATTCCTCTCACAAGGAGCACTGTTTTTGCAAGAGAGAAGAGTACATGGTACGCGTGGACAAATGGTAGGGTTGACCAGTGTCAACCCA
Organism: Vitis amurensis; assembly: GCA_037355405.1. Classification (NCBI taxonomy): domain Eukaryota; kingdom Viridiplantae; phylum Streptophyta; class Magnoliopsida; order Vitales; family Vitaceae; genus Vitis; species Vitis amurensis. Next base: position 43,509 of record JBAPGN010002848.1, read on the forward strand.
GCCCAGATTGTGAAGACACGACACGGTGGTCACCGTCGATCGCGGCCTTTGCCTTTCACCGCTTCGGTTGTCTGGGCTAAAAGCTTATTTGTTACTCGGTTTGGATATCGATAATTTATTTATATTATGATGAGTTTTGGAACCTTTGGTAATTGTGATCTCAGCGTGACTGGTTGAAGTTAGACAAGTCCTATCACTACTACGAACAGTCAGTAAGCACCATCTAGTAGCATGGCCGATTTCCGTAGCATTTCTTTGTTTGTTACTTTTCTGTACCTTTTTGTCTGCTGCGTCTTATCTGTGTTTGTTTTTTTTCCATTAGTGTATGTTAATTAAATAATTGCACGCGATGTTTATCTTGTTGAAATATGGTGAGCTGTATGATGTTTGTATCCAAGAGATTTACATTCTATTTGAGGAGTGGTCATCTAGTCAAAAGCATTTTGATCTTGTCGTATTGAATTTTAATTCGAAATGATATAATATAAGGTCAACAGAATATGTCAATGCAAAATACTGCTAACCGTAATGGATAATTTTTTTTAGCTCTGGTCTAATGACCAAAAGTGTTCGGTCATCTTTTTGTTTGCGATTTGTTCCGCTGGAAGGGCCGGCCAATGTGATTCCATTCTTAATGTTAAAGTTGTCATTTCCACCTATAGATAATAAATTGTGTTATAGAGTAAATGTTTAAAATATAAAGATTTAAGCTCAGCTCCATGGGCTTATAGTTTATCGCGATGGTATGTTAAATTAATTAGCTGTTGCAAGTAGGAAGTTAAGCTTTTAAGTGGCGAATTGTATAATTTCGAGATGATATCTGTTAATTAATTAAAGTTTAAATTTATTAAAATATGAAATATTAAGTCCAAATCAATGATTTGATATCTTTATCTACATGTGTTGTAAATGATATTAAGTGGGATCATATATTCTTGTCTACACAAAAATCATAGTTAGCATTAGATTGTTTGCAACAGTGCGAAAAACAACAGTATGCGATAGAGGCGGTAAATTAATTATCTGCGATACAATCATTAATAAAATTCAAAAAAAAAAT
>JBAPGN010002849.1:0-44526 GCA_037355405.1 Vitis amurensis
AGCGAGATTTGCGGTTCTTCAGCCCTCAAAATGAAGGCAAGCAACAAGCACCTGGGACCATGCTTGCGCGTCACACCACTATGTGCCCCCCTTGATGACTCCTTGTCTTCCCTTTTTCTCTCGATGGTGTTATATTGCCAGTTTTCTCATGTGCCCCCTCCCCCCCACCCTTTATGATTACTTTTTCTTCACTTTTCTACACTTTACTCAATGTTTTATTTTTCTCATTCCACATTCAACCTTTGTAACCAGTTTTGTAGTAACAAACCTTTGGTTCTCTTCCGTATTTATTGAGATATTCTCTTGGTGTATTTAATCTCCAAGTTTTGGCATAGTAGTTATTGCTTAGCTTATCCATCCCAGCAATTAACACACAAAAGCTCGTCTCCACTTGCGCACCACAGCTATGACAAACAAAAATAATTGTCTCGCTGGAAGATTTGTATTTGATGGGTTTTACATGTCCATGTGACATTTCCAGACTCTCTGATTGCGGAGCTTTGATACAGAAGGGCGCAGGTTTACTTTCTTCTTCCTTTAAATGCCATTTTGCAAATACAGCTGTCGCCTATCTTTCAAAACACAACACCCACACATCAACCTAAACTGCTTTCTTCTTCTCATTCTCCCTTGTCCACATCTCTTCTTCTCCTTTGTTTCTTCTCTACTTGTTTTGTTGGGCAAGCCAGGTGAGACTCCACTTCCAGGAATGAAGATTCTTTTCTTCTTCAACTTACCGAACTCCCGTACGGGACACTGATCACTTCTTATATGTCCTCAACCTCTGCATTGGTGCATCGGAAAATACAATTCCAGGAGCAAATGAAAACAAGAGTTTTTGGGCTGGAACGCCTGATTGTAAACTTAGGCCCCTTACCATGGCGGCCTTTTCCTCATCACTTTTATTCGAGCTCATAGGTAATTAATTTGATGATTCTTTTTTTTCCTTTCTTTTCTTAATCTAGAGCACTTTTGGTACACACTATTTTCTCTACTAAAAATAAGTTAAATGAATCTTCTTCATCGCTTTTTTTGTGTTACGCAGAATTCAAGATACAAACTTCTGGAGCCGGACTTTTTCACAAGGTGTGCCGCCGGAGATTGAGAAATCTGTTTGAATTCGGTTCTCCGATCTGCGGTGGACCTCAAACCTGTAGATGATCCATGGTCCCTCCGACAACATCACTGACTGGTTTCTCATACATTGGGTGTAAATAATACGTAATTTTATTACTATAATGTTTCAATAGATAGAAATAAATTAATGGTTTCTATCTTGTGCCTGTTTCTGTATCTTGTGACTCTTTATGTATTTCTTGTTATATGGGGAAAAGCAAATCTTAGATGACTAGTATATTATGTCTGCACGGATAATTTAAACTATTATTGGGAGCAATGGAACTTTGTGAAATTTCACGAAACTTTCGGTTCAGATTATAGATACCACTTTCATAAAAAGTATAATATTACTCTTCTTGCATTAACGGGTTGAAAAAAAAAAAAAAGTGCATTGTAATGAGTTTTATAGACTCAAATTTGTCCCCCTTTCCTCCAACAAAAATGGGGGAAAATAGTAAATTTTTTTTTCATACATTCTTGGATTTCTTGTGTTCGACTTCCATTTCTTTTTTTCTGTGATTCTCATCTAATTTGAATGGTCGATTTAATGCTTTTTTCGAAGAGGGTTTCAAATTTTGTTGATATGTCAATTGATTCATTCTATATTGGTTGTTTTTAATGTCAGAGTTTTTGTTTGATAGGGCAAAAATTTAGTTGCGTGGTATTAAAAATTTCTACTAGTATCAATTTTTTTTTGGATTCCTAGATTACATTGGTTAGTGTGCTTACCAGACAAGACTCGTCTTTTGATCAATTCTCCTATGGTGGGTGAGATTGTGTGCACTAATCCGTAGATGGTCCTTGAGAAGAATCTCTATAAATATTCTACTTGACTAAAATGATGTTGATCCTGGTTTTTGAAACTTGGCACAAATCTGCAAATGGATAGAAGATATGGGAGGGGTGGGGCTATGATTCCTCATTCTCTCTTTAGCGAATTTATATGAGAAGATGTGAATAGTAAGAGTAAAGAATGATTTTATTTTACAACTTCCCTTTGGCTTAGTACTTGACAACTTAAGTCCAAGGGTCATATGCATTAACTAGTTCATATATTGAACTCCTTATTTTAATCAATTAACATAGTTTTAAAAGAGATTATTCATTGAGACAAGCACTATCTTTTAAAAAAACTTTGATTAAACATAAATTGGAATAAAATTGTCAACATATAAATAAGACTCAATGTTCTAACATTTTCGAAAACAATTACCAAACAAGACCTAACACTTTTTTAGCTATGATCTTTCTTTTTACTTGATAATTTTTGATTTAGGGTGGCATAATATGAGACTATGTAAAACAATCATCTTTTTACACTATTAAAACAATATGGATTTTATCACTTACTCTTTGAGGTTAAAATCATATCATTAAACTTGAATACCTACTAAATTTCTTTTTATATATTTTATATACGAGCATTAATCGTGTGTTCAAGTGAGGATCAAGGAATCGGGGAAATGTGAATCACCAAGAGCTTATGGAAGGAAAAAACAAATGCTAAAGCATTCATTTGAAGCCTCCAAAATAGCCAATGAGAAAGAGATAAAAGTTCTTAAATTAGTTGATGTTTGATACACCATGATGTTTGCCTTTGTTGGGTTTTTAGTCCTCTTTATATATTAAAAATATCAGAATTTATATATTTTGAAAAGGAGGTATTGTTTTAAAACCTAAAGTTAAAAGCTTCTGAGAGAAGAATCAATGTATTAAGGATGCAGGGCAATCGTATGAAAGACTACTAAAGGAGATTATGTGGGAGCATCACTATGGCTTTTTTATAACTTTTAAAAGGCTAGGTGGACAATTCAATCAAAGGTAGCATACTATGTATAGTGTGAATTGCGATGAACTTTTGGAAGGCGAAAGGCTACATAATGGAGTGGCCGAGTTTGGATTCCAATTAAGGTTGCTGCTCTTCTACAAGTTTTGGATGCTATGATTTGAAATGTTGATAAGATTTTGGAAAGGGAAGGGAGGCACAATATTGGAGTTGCCAAGTTTTGTTGATTCCAATAAGGTGGCTCTTAATGTTTTTTGATGCTAAATTTGAAATGTGGATAAGATTTTGGAAGGGGAGACGGCAACAATATGGAGTGGCCGAGGTTGATTCCAATTAATGGGGGTGGCTCTGGGATGTTTTGAGTGCACAATGATTGTTGTCATTTTAAAATGTGGATGAAGATTTGGGTTGGAAACGCGCGAGATTGCACATATGGTAGTGGCCTGTAGTTTGATTTCTAATAAGGCGCGGCTTTGATTGTTTAGGTTTTGACAATGACTTCGTATGGGAGATGGGCGCTGTTATTCATTCTGAGGAAGGGTAGAATGTGAGCTTATTGACTCAATTAGTTTCTACACAAAAAAATTGTTTTAGATGGCATGAGAGGTAAACCCAATATAATAGCTATAATACCATTATAACAAATGATTAATAGAATTTAACGATATCCATTCAACATACCTTCTTAATTATAAAATTAACTCACGCTTATATTGGACACACATACTTACTATAGATTCTCTATCTCTAGCATAGAGCAATTCCAACTCACTATTCAAATTTATCACTCGTGAATTCAATCTTGTAACCTAATTTTGAGCTTCATCTAAAATGTTAACTATACAGTAGATTGATCCTAAACCATGTGCACTATTTTGATGGGTACCATATATAGAGTATAATCTTTGTTATTACCTAATTTGTAGTAATTTGCAACTCGAGTTTAACCACGAGTCATTTATCATATTACACTACTTACTTTGAACATGCACGAAGAGCTATGCTCTTATTATATTTGATGAGAGTATAGAGAAAGGTTCGTCCGCCATGGTGCAATGCCATTTTCATATATGAACTCACTATACATTGGAAAAAAATATACGGAAATTGTTATTTTGGAATAAACGTATTTTTAACAAACCTATATTTAAGTTATAACGCACACAGATTATTGCAGGAATATCGGTAAATAAAATTTTAGAAGCTAAACTAATGGTTTGCGCAAAAAGGCGACTATTTCGAAGGATGACGACCGTATCTGGGAGAAGGAGAAATTTCCTCTTAGACGGTTACGTTAGCACACAGACCTAAACTTTATTACCGCCATCCGTATAAATTATAAACTTTTACAGGTGTGGACCCAAATGCATGAAGAGGCTAAATTATTGAAATAGTAAACGTAATCATCCGCACACACAATAGTCATTAAATATTTCTCCCGTCGATTGTAAACTTTCTTCAAAACTAAACAAATTACACAAAGGCACAGTAAAGGGCAAAGTGAGTAGGAGTGTGAGGTATTAATAGGGATGCCCAGTTAGAACTAATAATCGAGTCAGATTTCCCACAGGGTGGATATAAAACATTTTTCTTGGCCTACGTGATCCACTCTATCCTCAAACTTAACTGAAGTTATGGAGTTCGAACACTAACTGAAATTATCAACCAACTTCTAAACTCATCCTTTAATCACTTGGAACTCCCATAATTTGCAGAGGGACGATTTCTGCACCATCTGTGCATTCTTAATCGGTCTATAGAGTGCTACTTGCCAGCGCATCGAAGCAGCTAGTAGCAGAGCTCTCCATAATCCACTCACACATAACTTTATCACCTAAGCGATCTTCTATCCAATGGCTGACACTACGAGATAATGCCAATATACATAGATCTAATAAGGGCCATTGAGAGCAGGAAAACGTTCGTGGTCGACAGGATCGGCTCTGTCGCTCTCCAAGAAATTGGCTTGCGATGATTTGAGAGAAAGTTCATCACGACTGAGAAATATCTTGAATTAAGGACAACCGCAATGGAAAGGAAACCACTCTTTATAAGCTATCCTACTATAGACATAAAACTCACACGTTCGCTTGACAATTCAAACATCGCGAATGCTTGATAAGGTACAAGTAAAGACACTAGTGGGAAAGGTGGAAGCGGCTCGTACAATGTCATTACGTAGGATTTGCGTTAGACCGTCGGCCAAAAGAGACTTAACAACAGAGAATGATGTGCATAGAGTGCATATTCTTCAGAGACGAGTCAGTGATGCTCGATGAGGATATGTCAGGAGTTACGATTCGATTCAAGATTTGCATAGCGCCGAATGGTGAGTGGGCAGTCCATGGTGCTAAATGCTGCTGCATCATGTAATATCCATATGGCTGTACTTGACTTCAACCTTCTGAACACTTCGGTGCAATTCAGGTGCGGCTTCTTAGTTATAGGGAGGGCACTTACACATGCGGACCCAGGGAAAAAGTGGCAGAAGGAGGGCTGTAAGGGCAGTGAATAGTATGAGAGAGGGTATCTAGCAATTTCGCAGCCGGAGAATAGCGCGCGGAATTCAAGTCTACAGAAGCACGTCGATACCGAATCGGAGAGGGCTCCTACCGATACCGGTGGTACAGGAGTAACCCACTCCGTCTGTGAATGCTCCGTGGTGAAGTCTTATCGGAGTCAGAGATATATACTGAGCAGACCAGAAGTTTCTAGAGATAGAATGAATTCAAGTCCGTATTGAAGCCTCTCGGACTCCGCGAGTGAAATAAATCCCTATAGCTTATCTCACCTATAAGCTCTGGTCCTTGTATCTAATACCTATCAATGGTCTGATTAAGAGCTGACTACATTTACACTTATAATCAGATTTGTATTTTAGGAAAACTCGTGATTGCCTAAAATTATGCGAGTGGATAGTAAGGATTTCTACGGGAATTATAAAAGAATTGAAGAGTGTTAATCTTGTGATATACGGTGACGAGAATCGACTTTTAGTTTGCACAGAGAGGAACATAATTGGCGAGTGACTCCTAATAAGATATAGTTGCACTATAATACTATTCTCTTAAACTCAAAATTCTTCACTATCTTGATGGAAAAGGGGTTGACGTGGTTACTTAGGATAATAACGATCTATGGTGAGAATCTGTAGGACAACAAGAGGGCACTATATTACTAATGCACATTTCTTTGAGTAAATAACTAATCCCGATGAGGATCATTTAATGACAAATTTCAAACGCAATTATCACTTTCGTACTATGATGTATCTTAGTCTGATGCAAAAAATGACACTGATGAGAGGGAGACAACCAGGACAAAATGTTTTGATCTGAGCAACTACAATATACCTTCCAAAACTATCTGATTAACTATGAAATGCTTGAGTCAGTCAGATAGAGGAATTATTAAAATTATAGTTGTAACACAATATCGCGGGGTCTATTCCTCACGTGTGCATTTCACGACATCTCTTCAACTTCTTCGTGAGCGACATGAGAGTATGCCCACGACATCATTCATTAAATATTCTCATAGGCTAAAGAGGGCTACTATGCTTAGTGGGCGCACCATAGACATGGCCATTGGGTTAGCATCATACAAAGAAGCCGAAACAAAGCACCTCGACTTGCTACTGTTCTGGCTCTTTAGTAGCTTCAACACATGGGGTGTATTCAGAATCGATGATGATATAATATGTAAGAGCAGCGAGACAAAGCACCAACTTATTCGTAAAACACAGCTGTTTAAAATAACACCATCTTGGGCGAACGAGGACAACAATCATATGTTTCAAGAAATGCAAAGTTGAGTATTCATGAACACATCGCTCACTATTTGCGAACAGACAGTCGGATCTCCTTTGGAGTTACGTGTCGAGACTATAGACCTGTACCACTAATTGCAAGGCACTACATTACACTCACAGAAAAATATCATATGGTGCATCATGAGGAGCATATATAGCAGCTTGATTATGGTTAATTCTTATTGTTCAAGTAGTTCCAGATGTGATTAGACAGAGTATAATGATGAATACACATTGCATTCCGCTATGATGGAGAATGATATAGTCACTATTAATACATATATAGGTTAAGGTAGAGTATAATTTCTGTACATCTGAACGAATAACATATTGTAATCATTATATTGTGAGGACTCAAGTGACTATGACTGTAATAACTACTATTGGATCGACTGGCAACTTGCACACACTCTAAAACATGTGTGATACGACTCTAGGTTGACTTTTGTTGCATGATTGCATCTTGAATACAAAATAAATTATAATCCTGTATTACTACCTCCCAAGGCATATAATAGTGCTCATTTTGAGCCTTAATTTTACATTAATATTCAAGCACATTTTTGGTGTGTGGCGATGTAGGTGACTGCCTCACACTAATTAGGCATCATTTGGAAATGTCACAATGACCTAGAACGACTTCCTAAAAATCAGTATTTAGCAGGACGAGTTTATGGTGACCTGACAAATCGGTATATCCAGACGCAGACTTTTATTGGATTCATTTAAAACACAGAACACGATAGTAAAAAGGATGAAAAACAAAGAGGAAAACAGAGTGAAGGAAAGAGAGAAGATCCCACTCTTTCTTTCCCAAGGATTTCTTACTTTGAACTTTAAGCACACTCATCATTTTATGATATTGACCATTTCCTGAAGAACAGATCCATGATTTCTTGATATGTGCTCAATAGAATCTTGCATATGACATTTCATAATGCTCAGAAATCAAGAATCCAACGCTTCAACCGGGGTATATTTGGACTGAAGAAAGCTGAGATAACAACTGTTGCGACCTTATGAGAATGTACGATAGCTATAACCCAACGCTCCACACTCATTGGAATGGTTGTGTCCGCAACATTGTGCGTCACTTACTAAAATATTATACTTTGGCATGACGAAAAAGGGACATAGTCGTGTCGAAAGATCTGTGTGGTGAGCTTAACGACATTAAACACAATCTTATCCTCTTCCCCACTGTAGTTATGGACGGAAAACTTATCTCGACACTCGAAGTGACACATGCACATCTGAAAATCTTAACCGACTCTGTTCGTATATCCTTTACAAACACTTGCAGAAATACCACACTATAAGAGCTGAAGATTCTTTTTCTATATATGATGATATTCGTTACCTTTGGATCATCATTGACAAAAAAATATTTTCCATATTCTCTCACTCCTGTAATATCAACGCTTCAATCACTCAATAAAGAATTCTTCATGACGGCTTCTCTCTTAGGAGCCACACGATTTGGAAAAACTTCCACACTTATGATAATGAGGATAACGAAACTTCAAATTCATATGTATCGCCCATGAGTCATTCGTATTTTCATTATGACAAGGAAATATGATATTGCAACTGGTATACTTAAGAATAATACTAGTATAGTGATTAATAGATACGCAATTTAGCCTAGACTGAGTTCTTGTTGTGGAATACCTTCATCACGTTTTTTCTGATGGGGATTATTAGGGAACTTCATCTCCTATAAACCCAGAAACACACGCATGCGACTGGTATTTGACACGCGCCGCAATAGAATGGAGACAGCCTATAGCTGTATCTCGGTTCGTTAACTTGATGATATGAGACAGGGAGAGATCTTTACGGGAACTGTAGAGAAAAGTACTCATAAGATTCAATGGGTGGATAACTTGCCTCGTCTAAGACACGGGATATACGCAAATACACCCGTCACTTAGTTTGCGAGGCTTCTCATGGAAATGGCTTCATTGGTAATATAATTGTACTAAAGGTATGTGTTCTTGGTAGTGATAATTGGGAGTCACCCCTATAATGGTCACCCATCTTTGGAATTGGCCAATTACAGACTGATATGAAGAACACTATCATGGCCCTCCTCCGTGTAGGAATAGCCAATTCTTCAGTGGCTATAGTGAGTCCCACAGTCAATTTGCATTAAAGACGGCTCTGTATATTCATCTAGGATCATGCAGTGAAGACATGGCGAAGAACTCTGAGCGTGATACACAGAGGAGCGCCCTCTCGAGAGGGAGAATCATAACGACGCTCCTTAGAAGCTAGTGGTTGCTTAAAAATGTCGCCATATAAAGTTGGAGCAATTGCAGAGGAAGAGCAATATTGACGCAAACTTACCTCACCTCCCATTCTCTGCACTCAAGTACTTGAGCTGATTTTTGATAAGTAATGGGCATTCATCACATGAGCGATACAGTATTGCTAGGGAGACAAAACAACAGCCTGAGGAAGGATATGGCATCACAAGTGGCTCGCTTTCCATGTCTAAGAAGATATAATCAATATTTGATGGCGTCAAAAACACCAGAATAATTATGTCACATGGTATATATGTTAAAATTCTGGATCGCACAAACCTTTTACTAATCTAATAGAGTCCTTTAATTCTTTATAGTGTCACTGACAATCCCTAATCTATTTTCCAAGGGAGATCCAACTCAAGAGTGATGATGAAACCTAAACATAGATTTTGGAGCAAAGAACCGCTTAATCATTTTTTTCTCCTTTTTTTTCCTTTTCTCTGCCTCTCCAAGTAAAAGCATTCATTTTATCCATACAAATTGGGGGAGTCGGTTTATTGAAAACAAAAGTCTGGAGTCTATAAAAATAACAACAAGATTAAGCGCGGACATTCTCAGTGTCAATATTTCAACTTGGTATCGCGTTTGTTTTGAAGGTTGATGAGGAAGTAGCGACCTTGTTCAACAGCCCAAAGAATGAGAGTGGATTGATTTTTTATGTTCTTTTCTAACTTAACGGTGGTTTTGAAAGCCCAAGAACTGGCTCATTGTTCCACAGTCATAATCCTCAAAAGTGCATAATAAAGTTCCTTTCAATGTGTCCAATTCGATAAATTATAAAAAAAAAAAAAAAAACTGAGCAAATTTAAAGCCTTTGGAGTTTGGAAATTTGTTACACGCATTGCTTTCCATTTTCCTTGAGCAAATCAAGTTATCTTGACTAAATCTGCTCTAACTAACTTTCATTTATGTTTATTATGTGTACTTAGTTTTTTGGTTCAATCGACTTGCAACCCAATCGACTCTATATATAGCAATGCAATAAAATTTCTCCTATTATGCATACTCAAATCAAAAGTGAAAAAATAAAAAATAAAAATCATCAAGTTATAAAAAAAAAAAAAATATTATTCTTCTTTATATTTACAATAATTAATGCATATCTTTGTTTTTTTTATTGTTTTATAAGAGAAAAAAAATTAAATTATTTAATATGTTGAATATTTATAAAAATAAAATATTATGTAAAAAATAATTTATTACATGTTTTCCTATTTTTTAAATACTAAAAACAAAATTTGTATTCCAAATGATATCTCAATTATTTATTTTTTTTACCCCATACTAAATTTCACTTAAATTTGATTAATTATTTATTTATCATTATACATATAATATATTTACATTATACCTTTTTCACAAGTCCAATGGCAGAGTCAGCAATAGAATGGAATAAGATACAAATTGACAAGTTTGTGCAAAACAGTGGGTTCAAAAGAATCCCCAAGATTCATTTTCGTGCCTGTTTTTTAAGCCCATTTTCCAAAATTAAAAAAGAAGGAAATAAGAAACCAAATTATAGGTATACAGGGTAACTATATGAGGTTAATGGTTGAGAACAAAACATTTTTAAATGTGGAAGTGTTTTGGTCAGTCGATTTAAGGAAGACAATTGGCAAACGTAGATTAAAGAAAGAAGAGAGATTGTTATTTTGGGCCGCAACTTGGGCAAAAAATTAACGATTTGATCCATATAACTTTCATAATTGATAGAAATGATATAAGATGTTAAAAAACTAAAATATTCTTCAAATTTTTATATATTATCTTGACTAAAATACTAATGACCTTTCACATAATTGCTTTTTTTGTTTTATTGCAACCACTATTTATACAACCATAGATAATTCTATTTTAAATATTTTGATTTTTCTATTATATGATGTATATTTTGGTATTTTTATAAATAATTGAAAAATCAAACATTATTTTCTATTTAATTTATAAAATAAAGAAAAATTATGTTCAAAAACTATTTTTAAAATACTTTTCTAAAAAAATTGGTAATATGATTTTCATTTTTATGTTTTTAATTTTTGAAAAAACATTTATTAAAAAATAAAAAACTTTTTTTAAAAATAAAAATTTGAAAACCTTTGTTTAGTACTATTTTTATATGAAATAAATAAAAAGATTAAATCATGTTATTATCCATTTTATTTTTTTCCCACTCTGCTTATTTAATAAATAAAATAAAAATAAAAAATAGTATGTTTGATAGATTAAACAAAGAATTGATCAATTAATATTGATTTTTTTGTATGGACTATATTTTACCATGAACAAATAATTAAATAACTAAATTATATATATTTATTACTCCTTTTAATTTAATTTTCCTTTTTATTTATTTTTTTTGGGAAGTTGTGTTTTATGGAGGCCCCCATGTTGAAGTTAGCATTTAGGAATGGAGAAACCCCATAGACTGGCACACTAAAACGTTGGCCCTTTTGTATCTCAATGTAAATGATCAGAATATTATTTTTTTTGTGCACTAATTACTAATTTGGGAAAAGTTATTTCCAAATTGCCCCTTTTGTTCTCCTTGTCCAGCAGCCAAACCACGGTCCTCCATGTAAGCAGTCCCATTGGTCTCCATGTAAGCAGCCATGGGTCTCCAAAATTGGCCATGTAATCAGCACTCAAATCTTAATCGAAAAGAACTCGATCAAAGGAAACACGACATGAGGTATGTGGTTCTCCGTTCAGTGGGTTTTACCTTAGGTGTTTGTTTGATTTTTGGGTAAAGGGATGTCATTTTAAATATGGATTTTTGATCTAACCTAACCATGATATGAATAAGCATCGCTGTTCACCCAATTATTTACTGAGTTTTCCCTCCTCACTGATACCTTGTACACTCACTATGAATAATGAAATAGAAATAGACTCATAAGGGTAGAGGACATAGTAGTTATATGTGGAATTAGATCAACTAAGGGCCTTGCAGTCCCTATGGTTATGTGCTGATGGATCCTATTTCAGAATTCAACTCCTTCTGAGCTGTGAAAATTTTTTATAGCATGTTTGCCTTTGACCATGTCATATCCAATGACCACTTTCGATTTTTGTTGACTACAAGTAAACATTTCAAATCTAATTTTGTAAAAATATCATCCGTTTTACACATGGCGTACGAATGCGGTTTGATAATTTTTGGTTAACCATTCATCTAATATCCCAGTTCACTGTCTTTGAGGGAAAATTCTCTTCTTTTGGGGTGTGGGTTGAGGATTTTTTGGAATGAATCATTTTTCTACATTTTTTTTAGCACCATTCTTTCTTCCTATGACCTAGGTGAAGTTTTGGCATAACAAGTAAATTTGAGAATGTGTTTTTTTGGGAGACAGCTCATCAATTTCTTACCACATGGGTTTGGGAATCTGTTTAATTGAATGATTTGGACGAACATTTCTTAACTATTATGGCCTACTCCATGAAATGACCCTGTAACTTCTACTGTCATTTTTGGGAAAAAAGGTCTTAGATTAAATCATTTTGCTGACCATTTCTCTAATACATGGCCATCCATCCAAAGGCCCACTTCCAAGTTTTTAGCACAAAAATGAAACATTTCCGTGTATTTTTGGGAAAGTAAAGATATTAATAGCCGGTCACTTTTACCATATGGGGTTGAAAATTGATTGATTGATTTGGTGAGCACTTCTCAATTATAGAACGATTCAATCCAATGACCCCTCAGTTTTTGGCAACAATAATAATATTCCAAAGAGCTAAATTTCTTGGGAAGTAGTCACGTTTTCTTTAGGACCTAGTTCCTTAGGAATAATTCCTTAATGGCCCTTTAGGTACTACCTTAGTGGCCCTTCATAAGTGACTACCTTAAGGGACCCTAAGGCGTGCTACCTTAGCTAAAACTTCACTATCACAACCTCTCCCAGCCTTTCGAGGTCTTATTCCTTTGTGACCCTTAGACATGCATTTATGTGCTTCCCATGAGTTCCCAAGTGGTCACCAATGTTGTTTTGGGGACTACTGTTCCTAGGTATACCTTAAATTTGTTGCCTTGTAGGTACTACCTTAGTGGCCTTTCAAGTAACTACCTTATAGGGACCCTATGGTTATGGTACCTTAGTACTGTGACTAACCTTCCCGCCTCGGTTCTTTCGGTTTTGTGACCGACTTAGAATTCATGCCATTATTGGAGCCTTCCATTGGAGTCCCAAAGTAGAGGATTCCAACAATTATGGTTTTGTTACTGTTCCTTAGGTACTACCTTAATGGCCTTTAGGTACACCTTTTAAGTGGCCTTCAGGTACTTAGCTAAAGGACCGTAAGGTACTATCCTTTAGCTAAACTTCAACCTCAACCTCTCCCAAGCCTCGGGTCTTCCTTTGGTGACGCCCTTAAGATCGTGCCACTTGTACTTCACTTTGAGTCCCAAAAGGTGGTACCCCACCAAATAGGTTTGTTATGATTGCCTATCTAATTTTCCTTAAGTAAATAGCCTTAATGCCTTTATAGGTTACTACTTAGTGGCCCCTTCCAAAGGTATACGGTAAGGGCACCCTAGGTTACTCCTTAGCTAAACTTCAACTCAACCCTTCCTCCCAAGCCTCGGGCTTCCTTTGTGACCCTTAGACCAATGCTCATTATGTACTCTCATCCTTGAAAGTCCCAAGTGTATTCCACCAATGGTTTTTGCTACTTTCCTAGGTACTACCTTTAAGAAGCCCTTAAAGTACTACCTTAAGAGCCCTTAGGTACTACCTAAATGGCCTTCAGATACTACCTTAAGTGGACCCTAGGTACTACCTTAGCTAAACTTCAAACTCAACATCTCCAGCCTCGGGTCTTCCTTTGGACCTTAGACCATGCAATTATATGCTTGTCTCAGTCCTCAAGTGGTCCCAACCAGATGGTTTTTTTTGCTTACTGTTCCTTAGGTACTAACCTTAATGGCCCCTTTAGGTACTACCTAGTGGCTTTTAGGTACTCTTAAAGGACCCTGGTACTATCTTAGCTAAACTTTTTATCTTAACTCTCCCAAGCTTCGGGTCTTCCTTTGTGACCCTTAGCACCATGCCTAATGTTGCCTTCCCTTGAGTCTCAGTTGTCCACCAATGGTTTTTTGCTACTGTTTCCTTAGGTCTAACCTTAATGGCCTTTAGGTACTACCTTTAGTGGCTTTCAGGTACTAGCTTAAAGGAACCCGTAAGTACTACCTTAGCTAAAACTTCAACTCAACCTCTCCCAGCCTCGGGCCCTTCCTTTGTGACCCTTAGAACCATGCCATTAAATGTACTTCCCTTGAAGTCCTCAAGTGGTCCACCCAATGGTTTTCTTTGCTATGTTCCTTAGGTACTACCTCTTAAGAGCCCTTAAGTACTTACCTTAGTGGCCTTCAGGTACTACCCTTTAAGGGACCCTAGGTACTAACCTTAGTGGCCTTCAGGTACTACCTTAAGAAACCCTTAGGTACTACCTTAGCTTAAACTCACACCCCAACATCTCCCAGCCTTCGGGTCATTCTTTGGCCTTAGACCATGCCCATTATATGCATCTCTTTGACAGTTCTTTCAAGTGGTTCACCATATGGTTTTTTTGCTGTTGTTCCTTAGGTACTACCTTAATGGCCTTTAGGTACTACCTTAGTGGCCTTCAGGTACTACCTTAAGGGACCCTAGGTACTACCTTAGCTAAACTTCAACTCAACCTCTCCCAAGCCTCGGGCTTTCTTTGTGACCCTTAGACCATGCCATTATGTGCTTCCCTTGAGTCCTCAAGTTGTCCACCAATGGTTTTTTTGCTACTATTCCTTAGGTACTACCTTAATGGCCTTTAGGTACTACCTTAGTGGCCTTCAGGTACTACCTTAAAGGACCCTTTGGGTAGCAACCTTAGCTAAACTTCAACTCAACCTCTCCCAAGCCTCGGGTCTTCCTTTGTGACCCCTAGACCATGCCATTATGTGCTTCCCTTGAGTCCTCAAGTGGTCCACCAATGGTTTTTTGCTACTGTTCCTTAGGTACTACCTTAAGAGCCCTTAGGTAATCTATCAATCACTTCCGTAGTTTGGCTTACTAACTTTAAGTATAGCTAAACAGTACATCAGATGTTCTTGATTTCCATGGAATGTCCCCAGTAAGTGATTCATTATATTTTGAAAAATCTACTGAGTTAATGTTACAAATAGAATGAAGAAATTTCTCTATTTTAACTTGGAATTTGACTTCTCTTAATACTATTGATGTAGTTTACTTTTCTTAATATTAATTTATTATTTGAGCACATTTGTTATGAAACTTGTTGTGAGTGAGGAATGAAGGTTAGTGTTGATTCTTCGTCTATGTTTTTTAGGTTGCAAGAGAAACACGGGCCCTTAAAAGAAAGCTAAGGCAGCTTACAAAAGGTGGGTGAGGAACTTACATGGAGATTGTGTTGGAGAACGTGATTTAAGGGTAAGTGTAGATATTTTTTACCTCTTCATTAAATGTATATCTTATAACATATATAAGTCCATCAAATTAGGGTGGTTTAGAGTTTTGTTGTAAGATCAGCTAGTCCCTATGTTAACTATGGAACTCTAGCAGGTGAGGAACCAAAATCTTTGCTACATATAATCCTGTTAATATTTTTCTTGATGTTTCAATTTTAGTTTATTATCCACAATTGTATTTTGTGCCCACCATCTTTAAAATGTCTCAGGATTCAAGTCTTGCCCCTTTCCTTCTCCTTCGGAAACAGTTCAATATGAAGGAAAAGACCCCGAAATTCTTCATTGAAAGCATAGCAGAGTAGAAGTATCCTCTTTTGGTCTTCCCCTTCAATCAATACCATGACTATTCACTTTTTTTCTGGTGTCAGGAAAAACGACAAAGATTACCTGGTTCTATTATACAAAGTGTAATACCTCCAACAAGATCCTAAATTTCTCATGGGGGCATCCTATGGCTGCTGCCTGATTTACATAAATCCCTTCTCCAATGGAGGTCATTTGAGGTTTGAAAGAAACCAGTGTAATTTATGATCGTATCATAATCAGACAATAGGCTGCAGCAATAAGAGGTATAAACCGACCTCTGTTTTTACTTGGTTTCTCTAATATATTGGATGTTGAAATAGTGACTCTCCAAAACACCCCTTGCTGAGCCTAGTAAAACTGATGAGAAATTTGCTTAATGGGGACTAAGATAATTTGCAATTGGGAAGAATGATCTGAAAACTTGAACAAAGAGGATCGAACATCTAGCTTCTTTATTTGGAGGACTATGCTCTCAACTAAGAAATTGGATTTGTTTTACTCCTGGGCACACAACCAGGACATTTTATATAGCTTCCTTTTTTTTGGCTTTATGATTTCCTATTTTTCCCCATTCTGCCTTACATTTTTTTTAGGGGCTTCGTGCATCTCCATACAAGTGCCTGGGTTTTCATTTTTAAGGGACTTGAGAAAACAAGTTGAAAGCCAAAAATATCCAGCTTTTTCTTTTAAATAGAAACTACACCTTCCTTGAAGAATATATATGGAACTGATAAAGAGATAATTTAAGAAATATTCCCCAATTGCTTTTGGATTGGTGTAATTCAGGAAATTCTTCCTTAGCAAATAGTTATTTGAACAAATTAGAATGGTTATGACTAGTCCATTTAATATAATAGCAAACTCCAAATTTTTAGATCTACATCATAGCCTTTGGAATCTATTTTAATTGAAATGTAAAGCTAACCACAACTATACTCTATGGAAATATTCTTGTTTTCCCCTATTCAATACCATCAGAGATAATCCTATTGGCCAGAAACAAAAATAAAAATTGCTCAACAAGTTCTATCATCTCTTATATGAGATTCTCTGATTCCGGGTGAAGTGGTGTGGTGATTGGGAACCAAAAACTATTATCCAACCCTGCTGTCTTCCCATTGTTATTCGGAGCATCCTCTTTTGCAAGAGAGGTATCGCATAGTGTTCATCCCAACAAACGACACAAAACAGAACCAAGTGAATCCCAAATCAGTATTTATCAGCAAAGTGAAAGAAATGAAAAGGTCTTAAAAGTCAACTCGGTAGTAGACATTCCTGCTTTTCAATGAAAACTAATCATAATACCCCACAATTGCCACACAAAGCGATTTCGCTATCACACTCTATCATATAAGCAGATTTCATCTAACAGTCAATAACCATTCACAAAAGACAGCCACGAGAGAGAAATACAAAGGCTAACTGGATTAAGAAAAAACAAAAACCGATTTTCAATTAGATCACATTTAAACAACAAAGTATAACAATAGAAGGAGGAGCGAAAGATTTTGAGAAACATTATTCTTGCTCTCCTGAGAATATATATGGGGAGAGGGGGTTGGTAAGCGTAAGTATGAAGAACTAAACATAGTTCACTAATACAAAAGAGTTACAAAATCTATTCATGTTGTACTAGCTCAACACAAATGCACATTTTTTTCTTTCTTTTCTTTATTTATGAGTTTTTCCCCCGGGACATATCTGCTTTCTTCCAAAAATTTAATGAACTTCTCCTCAGCAGGAACCACCCTCACTGGGTTGGTCAAAATTTCAAAAAGATGCCTTAGGCTTCGCTTTTTTTCTCTGAATAACTTGACCTCAACCATTTTCCCTGGCAATCTTCATGAGTCTGGATCAGTAAATTTAGAAACTGAAAGCAAATGCAAGTTCAATTAAATTGGTATAAGTTTTAGCTATTTTGATATCTGCACATTTTAAGGTTATTAGGTGCATTTTAATGTTGTCAGCCTAAAAAACAATACCTTAATTATAATTAATTGCACAGGCACATACCAAAGCTAATGCCTTAAGTTAAAATCACAACAACAAGCGGACTTAACTTTAAATAAACATTTTGCTTCCTTTTGTTGAAATTTTCATTCTCAATCATTGCTGTTACATGCTACAGTCCTTCAATTATTTTAAAGAATTCGGACTTTCTAAAATATTAAATAACCTAAGAAGGATGAAGCTTATAAGTCTAGAATTAGCAAGTGGATTATAAAAAAGGTTCACGATAAGATATATATAATCACATAACACCAAATAGGTTTTTTCTCAATTAGAATAACATATTTTGATCAATCTATTCAATGTGTTTTAGGGTATCCAATTCATCTATCCATGCAATATAAAGACAGTACAAATGGCTAAAATTATCAAGCACATCCCAATTTCCTGTTGTTTTATTTTTCAATAGCTTGGGGTAAATGAATTTGTTAAACACATAGCATATGGCAAATGTGAGTGCTTTGGCATTGTTATTAATAATATCATTTCAAAAGAGGACAAATTTAGAGAAAAGTTAATCAACTGTGGAACTTCTTGTTATTGGAATGTGTTCCTTCTTACTTTTCTTTGATGGATGCTCCTATCGATAGCTCAACAATCCATACCCTAACTACATGTATCACATTTTGAAGCGCCTAAATAGCAACATTGATTCTAACGCATAAAAGAATAACCCAACTTTATCAACTGCCTGAGAAATAAAGATATATCTGCTAATTTAATTCCTCAAATGCTGAAAAGAAAAGTATAGCACTAACAGATGAGCTGATTTTTTATAACTTAAAATTCGGGTTAATCTTCATAGCGATTTATAACCGACTAGGCTACATCAAGAGGCCTCATACAGAGCAACAATACTTGTGCACTAATATTGCATAATTCTTGTAGAAGCTTCAAGAAATTCCACTAAAATTCAACAAAACTTTTTATCTCAAATGCCTAGGGTGGAAGCCTCGAGTAATTCTACAACAATATCAATATCAATGCAGTCAACAATAAGAACTTGTAATAAATGGTTAATACTTTTGAATAATATTTATCTTGCTGAAGCTCCCATAACAAGCCATTTTATATTATTATGAGCAATGATTTCTACAATCCCTTTCTCAATATTTTCCATTTCAATCCACAGTTTTATAAGGCCGCACCTATAGAAATAAGCCACATAGTCAAATAATATTTGACAACATCTAATCATTTGGGTGAAAATTAGCTTCTAGAAGGATCTCCAAGATGAAGTAAACATGGTTCAGAATTTTGAACTTTCCCACTGTTTTTCTTTTGGACAAGTTACACTGTCAAATAAACTTCAAAGTTCAAAACCAACGAAATAAGAATCAAAACTATGGACTCAATGCTAATGCAATGCACTTCAATTGTAACCAAATTAACAAGGAAAATAATGAGAAGAAATAATACCCCCATTTGGGCAAGAATAAGAAGGTACTGATTGAGAAGTTTCAGCATATTTTTGCCTTTCATGTTGCGTAGGAAGCCTTGACTGCCTGTTGTTTCAATTTGTTAGCTGAAACCTTTTTGTTCACTGCAAATAAAGAAAAATAATAGTTATCTATCTTAAAAGTACAAAGAAATCTACCAAATAAGACCTATGCAATAAAGTCAACAAAACTAAAGATTTTTTACCAAAAAATTATCATGTATTGCATGTTGAAATACAACTAGTCTCACTCAAGTAAATTAATTTGGAATTAGATTAATGTATTAGCCGTTTGATCATAACACAAAAAAAAAAAAAAAAAAAAAGACTAGTGGAATTGCAAATCCCCGGATTAGCGAGCCTCCTCTGATTTGAGAACAGAACAGGTCAAACAATTAGACAATAAACAACTTTATATCAACTATAATTTCCAGCAGAATGATGCTGAAAGCTAAAGAACACTGGAATGCAGAATGTTAATATCACTCAGATTTCGACCAGAAGTCAACAAAATTGGTTCCCTCTACATGCCCCAAATAAATGAGAAACAGGGTACAGGGAGAGAGAGAAAAAGAAAGAGAGGAGACACGATTAGAGGAGACGAGCTCAAACTGCACACACCACTATTTTGATTGAAAGCAAGCACATAAACCAGAAACTTAGTATATGAACATTAAGTGAAATTCTAACCATTGAGATTTGTATTAATCCTGGTAGTTTTTGAATATCTTATTATATAAAAAACTAGATAAGAATATTGTGGGTTAGGCTAGTAGAATCCTATGGGAACACAGTAGATCCTCCACTTTTAATCTGCATTTTATTTTTTTTATTGATAGGAAACAACACATGAATATTATTGAATAGAAAAAGAAGTACAAAATTGAGGATGAAGGAACTCCTCCTCCAAAGTAAAACTTAAACAACGTGAAAAAAAGAAAACATACATTCAGGACGTCCATTGGAACTATTGGATCTACACACTGCTTAAGCCAATCAAGCTGTAATAACGTTAAATGGGGATTGCCCTTAAAACCAAGCCCTTGAACAAAAAGCCCAAAAGGACGCAAGGAATGAAATGGAATCCCAAAGATTCCTCTAAATTCCTAAGCTTTGTCCTCAAATATCCTAGCATATCTTTTCCCCGCCACATAAACCCAGATTAACGCTATACTCACGTTTTGCCACAGAATTACCTCTCTCTTGGATTTGCCAAATCCTTTATAATTGGATGAACATCATGTCTGAAATGCTTTTCGGAGGTACCCCAATCCATCTTGGCTAGCTTGAAAAAGTCTTGTGCCAACAACCCTAATGTCACTGAACAATGGAGGAAGAGATGATTTGTTGATTCTCCTTGCTCCATACACAACTTACATATGTCAAGGCTAAGAGGCTTTGTGGGGTCTCCTCAAACTGTAGCAAGGTCATTGGGTATTTACCTTCCAGTGTGCCACAAGCCAGACAAAGGCCTTAACTTTTGAAAAGGGACTTGAGATTTCCATAGCAAACTTTGTGGGGAAAATGGAGATGAATCAAGCAATTTTGGGACAAGGCTACTAAAGAAAAGACTTCGACTGTAAACAGTCCTCGAGACCAATAAGGACCAGATCCGCCGTCTCGAAGCGGAAGCTGGCTAGTTTCGTACCAATCTAGAGAGTCGCATGGGTCATATAGATCTTTTTATATGGCATTAGATCACAGACGAAAATTAAAGTACCCATAGAGAAACAGGCAGCGCAGACGAACCGAGAATTGAATGATATAGGAATATTTTTATCATTACTACTCAATATAGTAATTGGATATTGCGTCTTCTTTAATGATTTTGGTCCCCCCACCTACCAATTATCCTTCCCAAAAAGCGAATTCTTTCCACTCCTACGATAAAATACGAGTATAACTTGGAAAATCCCTAAAAGACCCTGTGCAAATGGTCCTCTCCAAGGAATGGTGAGTGACCCATCCTGACAAATTGGCTATCTGGCAATCTATCTCAACCATTTGAGTGAGTCCCCGGATATATTTGCCTAAGGAATGACCCCTGATGCATAGAGTTTGTACTTCTCATAAGGAAACCTCCACAAACCATTTTCCCTAATAGAAGCGGGATTCTTTAAAGGGTATCTTCCCTAATCCCAAACCCCCTTTTACCCTCGGCTTCCGCACCACAAGCTTATGCATCCCTAACCCTAAAAGTATGATCTCTTCTTGCCTCCCCAATATGAAGACATATCCCTTTTTGCATCCTCTCTCGACTATTGGCAACCACTGAAAGCTAGATTTAAAACAGAGAAAGGAAGCTAGCTAAGGGATTATGGGAATACGGCAAGAGTGTAGAAAGTTATCCTACACCTAAAAGATAAGTAAAGCGCCTTTTGCCCTCGCGTGTAAATCTCATAAAGATTTCCTCCTTCATTTCACTGGATTCACTAGAAATCCAACACAAGCAGTTGGATTCCCTCACAAAGGAAGACCTAGATAAAGTATGGGCCATCTGAAGCCTTATGCCAGTTCAAAGCCATCAAGGACTTACACTCAGAGAGAATGAGTTCCTCATCATAGGTTGGATGCCAATAAGATTTACTCTTGTCAAAGATTGACGCTTAAGCCCAGAATAATTTGACCAAACACAACATAAACTCTATAGAGTTTGCAATTCTATCCTCTCTAGGTTAGCCAGAGGGATGGGATATCATCTGCGAATTGCCCAGATGGGAATCAGCCGCTGCAATCTATTTCTAACCTACCCTGAAGCCCCTCCAAACAAATTTCTTCCTCAAGCTTTTTCATATCAACTTCACACAATACATCTACAACAATAGTGAACAGGAAAAAGGGAAAAGGTCGCCCTTGTCTTAAACTTAGATGCCTTGACCCACATTTAGCATTACCAATTCACTAGATAGCATAAGAAGCACCGATCGACCAGATCAACCTCCATCCAACTCCTCATTTAGAATAATCCCTTCTTCTCCACAACGTGATCCAAAAAACCCCTCGCATTTCACATGGTCATAACGCCCTTTTCAAAAGTCCTATTTCTTGAAATACAACTCCTCCTCCCCTGATCGCCTTTTCTTCGTCCACAATCTCTATTGGCTATAAGAACTGTATCCAGAATTTGTCTCCCCTTGAACAAAAGCACCTTGAGTGAGTGGATGGTCTCGTGTAGTACTCCTCTTAGACACCCGACAAGAACTTTGTTATTACCTTTATATAGACAAAGTGATCAGACTAAATAGGTCTAAAATCCGAAAATCTTCTTTGACTGACTCTTTTTAGGCAAAAGGACTATGAAGGAAGCATTGGTGTTTTGATTAATTAATCCCACGCTATTGTGAACACCTCTGCAAACACCCTCACTAGTCTTCCTTAATCACATCCCAACAATCCTGAACATCACTGCTATGGTGAAACCCATCAAGCCCCCGGTGCCTTATCCCTATCTAACTGAAAGATGGCATTAAAGATCTCTACTTCAGCGAAAGGGGAATCCAGCCTAGAAGCACTCTCTTCTAATATAGGGGACCAATCGATACCTTCTACTCTCCATGACTCACCAGGAGGACTCGAGTAAAGCTTTTGAAATAAAGTAAGAAATCTCCTCTGTGATGCTCTTGGAATTATCCAACACCAAACCTCCTTTCATCTCCAAGAATTTGATGAAGTTCCTATTTCGTCTCCCCATTAGCCACTTTGTGAACAGCTTTGAGTTACAATCCCCGTCCTTAACCCCATCTTACCTTAGCTTTTTGTCTCCAATGAATTTCTTCCCTCAAAATTAGTTCCTCTAGCTCCCCTTTTCTTACAACTCCTTTCAATTACAAGATCAAAGAGAGAGCCTCTTCTTGTTCAATGGCATGCATGTTAGCTATTTCATCCAATATGGTTTTTTTCCTTTCCTTAAGCATTCCAAAAGTATTCTTATTTCAATCTTTTCAATTTTGCCATTAACGAATTGTAGCTTCCTCATGACTTGTGACCTTCCCAACCATTTCCTTCAAATTCCTCCTCCACCAACCTACTAAAGCACTCTTTGAAACTACTATGTTGCCAACCACATATTCTTGAACCTAAAAGGTGTTGGGCCCCACCTTGAACGGATTGGTATCACAAGACAATCGCCAATGAGTTCGATGTCCATCTAAACCCTAGAAACTTCTTTGAAGGCTTTGAGGGAAGGAAAAGCTCCCACTCATTTGAATAGAGAAACCGATTCCAATCTTTTACACACCGGTGACTCTTGCATGTTTTGACCAAGTAAAAGAGGCATTCCGTAATGGGGGATCATCGTAATTCGCATTCTCTTAATTAAACCATCAAAATCTCTCATGCCTGGAAGTGAATCCAGATTCCCCCAATTTTCTGATCTTCCTCCTTATAACATTGAAGTTACCTCCCACACGACCATGAAGGATAAAGTAAGGCCAAAAAGATCTAACATCCTCCACCAAAAAATCTTCCTAATTGAGGGATTGTTTGCCCATAGACTGCGGACAACCCACAATGGTCCGCTTCCATCCAACAAGAACTTGACTGATACAGAAAAGGATCCTATGACCACCTCCTCCACCTGCTCATTTTTTTCAAGTCCCAAATGATCAAAATCCTTTCCTGAAGCCCCGCCACCGCCCGGGAGAATAGCCCACTCCTTATTCCCTTAACCGACCAGACACGTAACTACCAAACCTCTGTCGCACACCTCTTCTTTTTGTTTCTTGAAACATCACTACAATATCCAGGTTCTGAAGTCGCAAAAATTCCTTAGCCACCCTCCTCTTTTTCCCTAGATCCCAACCCCCTTATATTCCAGCTTATGATCCTCATAAAAAGTACGCCTCACTGTCCCTAAATCTCCAAACCATCAACCACCAAAGCTCAATTGCACTATGGAAATCTTCTGTTCTTTCGTCTTGAATATAACCTTAATATCCAATGAGCTTAAGACTCACCTAAAACTTTAGCCATTTTGTAGGAGGAAAGACCTTCCTATTTGGATACCCACCATCTGGGAAATTTTGAGTCTCCTGCTTTACTGCAGCCCAAATAGGGGCCGCATAGGCGCCTGGGTTGTCTTGACCATACTTAAAGCTCTCAGACATCAGATTCAATCTAGCTAGCTGGGACACAGCTTCAACATGATTAGGATTGCGAACATACCCAAGACGATAATCCCCATCGCCATTTTTTTTTAACAACTTTCAGTTAACACTCGGTTTTTCATAGGAAACTGGGAATGAAAGGCTGAAATGGAGAGATCGGGAACAGAAGGACTCTGGTTTGGAGGAGCCACACCAGAGAAGGGAGACCGTAAAGGCAGAGAAGGCTGAGAAGAATGGTGAGAAGATACCAGGAGAATTCCCACTTCCGTCATACCATAGTACCCCTAAAAGATAAGCCCTTTTTCTTTGTTTGCGGGATAAGAAGGATGATCCGAGACTGAAGATCCACTATGAGAATAACCCGCAAAGCCCTTAACACCTGCTCCGTCTTCTCCTATAGCATTAATGCACATTTTCTCCTTCTCTTTTGACATAAAATGAGCCCTAAGAATATTCCTTTGTTCCGCTATTTCCTCCGTCGGCGTCGTTCCTTCCTCGGAACACCCTTGAACCAACTGTAATCCCGCTTTGGAGGCTTCTACAAAAAACAATCCTTTTCCTCCGGCGAAAGGGACGACTGTCACCACGCCTTTGTGCCCTAGCCTTCTCGCCATAGCCCGGCCAACCTCAGCCCAATTAACAGAATCATCATGACTTTCGCACACCACGACCCTCGCCCATCTTCCTACTGAAACATGGCCGCCTCTCCTCGGTCTTTCTTCTCTGACTACATTCGCGAAGGACCGTTGCAAGGGACCCACGAATTTGTGCAAGTTCCTTCCTTTCCTGCTCAGCCTTCCCTTTTCGTCAAAACCTGAGGAGGGGACCACCAACATTGAATACAATGCATTCTTTAAAAGTTCCCATCCCCTACCATTGTCCTCCTCAGGTATTACCAGAAAGGTTGACTTCCTTTTGGAGTCGAACTCTAATAATCTTATAAACTTGCCATGAAAGTGGAAGCAAACCTCCAATAGATGAACTCTGGTCTTTCCTCTAAATTTTCTGTTGAAACCCATAAAAATCTTTATCTCAATGACCTTTGTCAATTGTTCTATCAACCAACTAACATCTTCCTTCTCAAAGCCTGATACGAAAACAGAGCCTTTACTGTGCTCTGTTAGTGAACACCATCTTCCTCCGACCTCTCCCTCGAAACTCACCCAGAATGTCTTCCTCTCCACTGAGACCTTCAATGTCCTTCCCATAGTTAAGCTCTACCCAATGAGACTCTATTGTGATAATAAATCTGCAATCAGCATAGCTCACTATGTTTGTAATTCTATTTTTCTGCTCCAATATGCAGACTATGTCACTTTCATCTTCAGAATCAGAGCTTGCGACGACATCAAAGAACCCAGCTCTGTCACTTGCATCCTTTTTCTGCATAATATCAATGCAGGACTAAAGCATGATCTGGGTTTCTAGGTTCACAAGGAGAGTGGCTTAGTAACCAAAGTCCATTTGAAAAACTATAGTTTTAAAAGGCTCAAGGTGCACCAAGGCGCAAAGTCCTCCTGAAGCCTATTATCTGGTATATTTGTGAGCAGATTCCAAAACTATGAACATTGCCGAGTTACTCAAAAACTTGAGACAAGTTCCCATGTTCAATAGTTTAAATATATTATGTTGTACTACATATTAATGGATGAGTTACACCAGTATAAAATACTGTAAGAATAGGGAACCATTAGTATCTAATTCGTTTATTTATTTATTTATTTATTTATTTTTATGATAGGCATTCTTGATCAATTCCTTTATAAAATTGAAATCAATGTTGTATACATAACTTTGCAAAATGTGAGTCCAAGGAAACCAAGAGTCCAACAAGGCAAAAGACAAAAAGTGCAATATATCTGAGTACTAAGAGGATAACTACAACAATATAACTGCATCTGATCCTCACTATCTTTAGATTTGATTCCACTATTTTTTAACTATGCTCTAATAGTTATATCCCCATTATCTCATATCCCATGTAATTTATAGTTGGTTATTCCATCAGAGACATGATGAATCTTCAAATAGAGTTGGGAGAGAGTTTTTATATACTATAACTCTTCTAGTTATAAAGGATGTGTTTCCTATGCTATAACTCTTCTATTTATAAAAGATATTTTTCCTACTAATTTCTATCATTGTCAGGAGAATTATTTTGCCCCCACAATTTGACACTGTTTGTGAGAATGACCATCAAAAAGCCATCTCCTATCAATATTGCAAAGCAACAATGTTTTTTACATCCTCTTCTTCTAAACAACACTGTGAACAAAGTATTGACAATCCTTTCTTCACTAACTGCAATGGTGAAGAAAGCCATTATTGCCCTAGGGGCTAATTCCTGATAGCTTAAATGAACTTGGCAATGTATACAACATTTCCACCTCTTCTTCCTCTGGACCTCTTACCACCCCTTTACTACCTTGGGTGCATTCTCAAAACCCTCATCATCCTCTTTCTTCTCTTCATGCCTCATTCTATGGTTGCACGACAACCTCTTCAATCCTTTCAATCCTCAGCATTCCTAATTCACTTTTCATAATCCTAATGCTTAGAACCCAATCAAATACAACCAAAGGCACCATCTTCTCAATTTCAAGCACTTTCCAATGATTTCAAGTCAAACCTTGATTTGAAATCGAATAGGTCATACACTGATTTATGCCTCAAATGTGTGGAACCCTTAGAGGGGTTTTGCCAAATTATTGGCTATCACAAGCTATAGCCATACTCTTTTGTTTATATGGACCAAAATCGCCATTCGTCATTCCTTTTTTTAAGATCCAAAAACTTAGCCCTGGGAAAAAAAACCTTTTTGGGCAAAAAAAAAAATTGAATAATTTCAAAACAAAAAAAGGTTTTTTTAAAAATTCCCCAACAAATAAATAAATTGCTCCTTCTTGTTACACGCTCACATCAAATAAAGTAGATTGTTATTGATATAAACGGTGAAGTGAAGTTTGCCTCTGTTTTGTTTCTCTTTCCTCTATTTCTTCTTCATTGCAATTTTTTCAACATGGTATTCAACCACTTAAGCTTGTGTAGTATCGTTGTTTAGTGCCAATTTAAGCTTATGTAAGACTTTGTCAATTATTCTAATAATTTTCTCTTCTCTATTTCTTCTCTTGCTATTTTTTTGGTATTCGGCCACTTTAAGCTTGCTTTGGTATTTCAGTCCACTTTAATATTATTAATTATTTATTTTTTTCTATACCTTCTTTGTCCACCATCTTAATTTTTATCAGAAACTGATTATAATAACTTTGATCATATTCCCTTCAATCACGACTAGGGGCTATAACAACCAAAGAAATTAAGAAGTTCTTATTATTCCAATTACGTGGCATTGTATTGTCTAACATAACTTTAGATGAAGTACAAAGGGAATTAGATTTTGAAATACAGTTCTGGACCTATTTCAATAGATGTTTTAACTGCTATGACCAGAAGCTTTATGCATATTCTTCATTACTCTATTTCTTCCTTTTAAAGACCTTATACCTTCTAAGAGGATGCATACCACAGATGATAATACATCAAGTACTTAAACAGTCAACAAGTACCCATCTTGGATGACAGAGAAAAACAAGAATTTCAAAGATGCATAAACTTATAATAAGAACCTGCTTTCACTCCACTAGGCACATATCTACAATGCAAGAGACAAAAAAATAAAATAAAAGAACAAATGGCCACTAAAAAACGCTAGGGTTTCAATATTAGTGAATTCCAACACATTGAAGTAGCTGGAATAATCCAAAGAAACAAACAGGCTGTAATCCAAATGAAAAAAAAAAAACAAAGTCTATTACAATTCTATAGTGCAGAAACTTAGTGAATTTAGCATCAATCTTGAATGAGTCTTCAAATTAAGCTCAAAACAAGCAAGTATTGCATAGGAAATGAGCACAAAAATCTTCAGTTCATCAAAGTAAATGAGGAATACCAATAATATTATAGAATATCAACATGAACCATTCTGAAATATTGGCCGAAATATTGATATTGATTTGTCCAAATGTATGTTCAGCAAGATTTCATAATTGACACTCATTGATATTGATGGTAAATAAGCGTATCAGCTTATCCTACGACCATGTAACCTATGCCCGGACAATCTAGCAAGTGGTGGCATAATTCAATTTTTTTTACACATGGAAGTTGTCAGTTACCTCTCATTAATAAGCCAATCCAAGTAATACCATATCAATGATCCATAAAACCAGCGAGAAAAAAAGAAAGAAAGAAAGAAAGAAAGAAAGAAAGTTGAAGTACTCACCTAATTAGATTTTTTGAAGTAATCCGAGGAGCTTTGATGGCAACACCAATTAAACTACTTCTAGTTATATAAATTCCCCTAAAAATGTAGCAATAACGCAACCATCAAAAACAACGATCCAACAAAAAAAAAAAAAAAAAAAAAACCAAATATAACGTATCAATTTAACCTAAACCTCCGCTGGTTTGACAAAAATGCAAAAATTTTAGTAGTTATTTTATTTTGGTGGATTTTACAAGGGAGAAAGGGAAGAGAAAGTACCAAGCGGCACCTAAGACAGAAACGCTGATGGCAATGGCGATACCGATGGCAGAGAAGGTGTAGGGTGAGATCTGAACTAGTGCGCGAGACCATGAGCTCGATGCACCCACCATTGATTCCGATTACCAATTTTCCCTGGATTTGATCTTCGTTTCAGAAATTAGGGTTTCTGGATCAAGTAATTTGGGAACAA
This sequence comes from Vitis amurensis, assembly GCA_037355405.1. NCBI lineage: Eukaryota > Viridiplantae > Streptophyta > Magnoliopsida > Vitales > Vitaceae > Vitis > Vitis amurensis. The sequence continues at coordinate 29,084 of JBAPGN010002849.1, forward strand.
AAAGGATATCACCTTTCCCGGTTTCCTCCCGTAGTCCCTTGTCTCTTCCTTCTGATTCGTTTCTCATTTACCAACACATCCACCTGATAAATTCTTCTCCTCCACAGCATTATAACTTTTTTTTTGGGAAGTTAGGTTTTGGGCTGTTGATGTTTATCAACAAAACGGGAGACGAGAATGTTACAGAAATGAAAGAGGTTAGGTTTTACAGCATTTTAGGTTTCTGAGATTGAGAATGGGAGAGAGAAGGGGAAAAACAGTATATGAGAGAGATATTGGCTTTGTGGCTTTTCAGAGGGTTTTTTCTTTTCAGAATTTTCAGATGTAGAACGCTTAGCTGGCAAGGTGAAGGGTATTTTTGGCATTAAAATACACATAAGCCGAAAGTGCATGATTCTCCAAATATTTTCTAATTACATTATCAATTTTGAAATATGTAAAATTAGGTTTTCAAAATCATATATTTTCCGCATCACCAACCCAAAACCTTACTTTTCCTTTATTTTTTGTCTAATAGAAAATTTTAATATATCCATAATTAACAAAATAATAAATCAATTGGTGCTACAATTTTTAATCTATTAAAATAAATTATTTCTAATTTAAATAAAATAAAATTAAATAAGTAATAAATTTGGGGTTATTTTTATTTTTTTACCATATCTTATATCAATATTTTTTATGGTTAATTAATTTTTTTTATTTTTTTATTTCTTTAATTCCAAAAATAAAATGAAATAAATAAATAAATTTGGTATTTTCTAACTGATCTTATATTCATATTTCTTATGGTTAAATAATTTTTTTTATTCTTTTTTCTTTATTTCCAAAAATAAAAGGAAATATATAAATAAACTTGGCTTAAATAATAGTTTTTAAGTAATTTCTTTGTCTTATTTTTAATTACATTTTGTATTGAAAATAAAATAAAATAGTGTTTTATTTGAGTCACTGTACAAGGTATTTACACTAAGTGTACATGACAAATATACTAATTGTATAAGGGTGTACAAGATTATTATTTGTGAATGATTTTAAGTGATTCTGAAAAACTTGTTTGTTTATTTTCCCTAACCGAGGATAAATGACATTCTTTACACATATCATCTCATGCACTTTATCTAACTTGTATATGGTCATTTGAATCATGGTTTTAAAAACCGGACCGGACCGGCCGGTCCGACCGGTTCAACCGTCGACCGGTGAACTTTCCGGTTCGGTCCGTTTCAAAGAACCGTTTGTGGTCGAACCGGCATTGAACCGGTCAAACCGACGGTTGAACTGTCGAACCGGACAAACCGTCCGGTTTTTTGCAAACCAGTTACACCTTAGAAACAATTTTTTGTTTACCATGTAAAAGGCCCATTCCAGGCCCAATCTAAGGTCTTCCTTTTTCCAGGTTCCTAGACCTTATCCAAAGATAATATTAAAACTTAATATGGGCCATGCCCCACAGCAGCCCAAATTGCTGCCACTTTTAATTTTAAAATGACACTTCAACTTGGGCCATGCTTCCGGGCCATGCTTTTAAGGCCCAGCTTGCTGGCTTGTTGGGATGAATGGCAAGTGGGAAGCTATTTATAGTGCACATGGAGCACATAAAATTCATGTGCTTCCGATGTGGGATTGGGAATGAGACTCTAAGAGGAAAACATTGCCTCTTGAGGGTTGGACGCACGGAATTTGATTTTATTTCAAATTTTTATCCTATAAAATCTTTAAAAAAAAATGTAAATATTTAAGTTCATGTTTATTTTTATAATAATAATTATAAAAAATAATATAAATTAATTAATATAATAATTTTAAAACAATAAAATACAAAGACAAAAAGATAAAATTAAATATTATAAATTTTTTTATCTTAAATATATATTCTTTCTTAAATATTACATATTTCTATTTAATCAAATTTAAAATATTAAACTTTATCATTTAATTTAATTTAATATACCAAATATAAAAATCAAACATTATTAAAATTTGTAATTTTATATATTTTTAATTTTTATAATTATTTTTAATTTTATATAATATATAAATTATATATTTAATTATTTATTACATCACCGGTTCAATAGCGGTTCGACCGCCGGTCCGACCAGTGAACCGTGAACCGGTAACTTTTCCGGTTCGATCACCGGTCCGGTTTTTAAAACATTGATTTGAATAGGTACCTTACTTATGATGATTGTAAAACAAAATTATACAACAATTTTTTTTTTCTTTTTTAAAACCAAACCAATGCAAACATGGTTAACCGACCTACTGTCAGATATTCATGAGATGATATATGAAATTTGAGTTATTATACAAGGGTATTACACTAACTGTACAAGACAAATTTATTAATTGTACAAGGGTGTACAAGACTACTTTTTATTAAGGATTTTAAGTGATTTTGAAAAACTTTCCCATTTTTTTCCACTCAAAGATTTTTTTCCCCACTCAAATTCTCTCACTCAATAATTGTTTTGAATTTTATTTTTAAATTTCATCATCAAAATTTTATAATTGCATATTTTGTTTTTTTAGTTTTAGCAATGCTCTTTCTTTCCACTATTTTTTTTTTTTTTGTGAAATTTTATCCAAATAAATCTATATTTAAAATTATAATCATATTTATCAAAACATTTACAAGGATTATCTTTAATTCTTTTAATATATTTAAACTCATTTATTTAAAAAATGATAAACTAACTTTTTTTTTTAAACATATTGTGGACCCCGCATTTCGCTGCTCATGCGTCTCCCACTCGATGGCGAGCTTGATTTTTATTCAAAAAATTGATTATTTGAAAAATGACGCCACTTATTTTTGTTTTATTTTTAAAGGGAAAATAAAATAAGAAATAAAAACCCTAAGTGTGACTCCTTATTTTGGAAAAGGTGGTCTGTGAAAAACAGGATTGGGTTCGGGGGTCAGGTTACTTATCGGGAAGGTACGGTAAAGACCGTAGCACCCTTCTAAGTCCCTAAAGTTGGGTCTCTACTAATAAAATGAAGCAATCATGGCAATTGATGAGGGAATCAATGAATACTCAGAGTGATCATGCACATGTGAGAATCGGGACACTCAATAAAGAATTGACCGAAGTGAGAACGGGGCATACCTTGGCATCAATCGATCAATTGCGCTATCAAGAAAGAGGGTTAGTACACAATTAAAAGAATAATCTCATGCATGTCATAAAGCAGAATCAATTAATCATGTGTGATAATCAAATCAATCAATCAATCAATCATAAAATCACTTATGTAGGGCTCCCACCAAAGCCCATTTATTTTGCATGAATTAACGTCATAGATTCCATTATTCTGGAATTATGAAAAATTCATTCATGCTAATGTAAAACCAAGAAAAACATAAGGTTTGAGAACAGGAATAGAATTAAAACTGTTCAAGTGAAAATTGGATTTTTGGAATTTATTTGAAAATTGGAGCTTTGGGAATTAAATTTGAAAATTGGAATTTTGGGAATTAAATTTAAGAATTGGAATTTTGGGAATTGGAAATTAAGTTCGAAAATTGAAATTTTGAGAAAAAAATGTTTAAAAATGGAATTTTAAGATAAATAAGTAAATACAATAATAATAATCATAACAAAAAATAGTAATGATTAAATAAACGAATGTGAATATTAAAATTTTGGAAATTTGAAAATTAAATTTGGAAGTCAGAAAATTAGAATTTCAAAAATTGGGAATTGAATTTGGAAATCGGAATTTGTTTGAAAGATTTATTTTAAGATGACATTTTAGAAATTAAATTTGGATATTAGAATTTTTGAAAAATTAATTTGAAGATTGAAGTGATTGAAAATCTGAAATTTTGAAAGTTGTTTTAAGAATTCAATTTGTGAAAATGTGTTAGCCAAAAAACAAAAAAAAAGAAAATGGACATAAATATTCAAGCCCACCAAAAGGTCTTCTGCCATGTTATCATTTCCATGCAAGAAAGGAATAATAAAAATATATATATAAATGGCTTTGAGAGCTTTACTCAAAGTAAAAATAGGCACGAACCCAAATGCCTTGCTAGCAAAACAATTTGAATTAAAATCTTTTAAAAAGCATCCCATTGTCTTATAATCCCCCAGCCGCCCAATTCTTTTCTCTCTCTACAAAAAAACAACGAATTCCTCATCCCCACAGTGGGCATGAAGATTGAAGACTGTACCTAAGAGAGAAAAAGAGAGGTGAAGTTTACAAAAAAAACTTACCTGAAAGACTCTCCTGAGCACAGCTTTTTTTCGTCTCCCTCAGACTGTCTCTATCTCCCTTTTCTTTGTTTTTCTCCTCTCCAGATATCACCTTCTCCTCTTTCAGCTTTGGTTTTTTTTTCTAAAAATCCAGACCTCCACTCTCTTCCTCTGAAAAATCCCTTCTTTTCCAAAACCTCAGATTCCTAAACGCCAGCTTCAAAACGCCCTCAAAATAATCTTCCCCCCTTTCTTTTTCTCTTTTTCCAGATTTCTTCCCCCAAAAAAACAACCAGCGGCTGCCCGAAATTCTCCCCCCCCCCCCCCCCCCCCCAAAAAAAAAAAAATCCTTTGGCCCCAAAAGTCCTCTCTTTTATCTTCCCCCAGCTCCTCTCCCTTTTTCTGCAGCTACACCCACTCCCCTATTCCCCTCGTCAGCCAGCATGGGCAGCCTCGCCTAATGCCAGTTGCATGCGCGTCCTTTTATCTCCCCCCAGCTCCTCTCCTTTTTTCTGCAGCTACACCCACTCCCCTATTCCCCTCGTCAGCCAGCATGGGCAGCCTCGCCTAATGCCAGTTGCATGCGCGTCTCCAGGCCATGCGTGGGAAGGTCCCTCCCCCTCTCTTCTTCGCCACATGTCATGCAAAAGGAGAAGGAGAAGAAACCAGCTTCCCCGGCCCCCCTTACTTCTAAAAAGGGTCTACACATATTCTATTACCTTTCGAGTAAAAAATTAAATAAGTTTGAAAGTCAATAAAAAAAATTAAATACCACTTTCAATAATTTTTAGATAAAATTTTATATAATATATTTTATTTGAAATTTAATTTCTAAAGTTTCATTAAAAAATTGTGTTGACAATTTTCTTATTATGAATCAAAATACTTTGCATTAGTCTATCTAGATAAGAAAAATTATTAATATAATATTAGAACTTCATATCTTAGTTATTTTTTTCAATAAATTTATCTTTTTAAAAATTTAAAATAAAAACATTAAAATTAAAATGCTAAAGGATATATATAAAATAAAGTGAAGTGATAGTCAATTTTTAAAATTTTAAAATATGGTTAATGTAGAAAATATAAAAATAATTAAAAATAAGAGAAAAATATAAATGAAAGGATATATAAATTTAAAATAAAAAATGAAAATTAAACTAAAAGATAAATACAAAAAGATAAAAAATATTTGGATGAAAAATCCTAAAATTTTTATCGATTCAATATCTTTAAAAATGAAAAACAAAAAAACATTATTGCTTTTTATTTGACATAAAATAGAAATATAGATTGGAAGAAAAAAAAAAGTTAGAAATTTTCAGTGTTTTAATAGGGAATAGAAAAGAGAAAAAAAACACAAAAAAATTGAAATTCACACTCACTTGTGCTATGTAAAGGTTAAGGGTATTTTAGGGATTAATGAAGGATAATGTCCTTCATCTTAATTTTCATATTTTGTTTGGGTCTTGGGCTTAAATATGCATTATATATGGACCAAATGTTAATTTTTGGGCCCAGCTGGGCCCAAAACACAATACTCCCATTGAAGAATGAGATCAGACAGTTGGACTATAGCCATTCATTCGTGCCTGGTTTTACTACATTCGTTTCTCTTGCTCCTTTCAGAGTCCCCACTTCCATGCATGTCTCACATTTATTAACGGGAGAATTGTGTTTTCAATCCAGTTAGGTTGGATAATTAAGGCAAGGTCCTCCTATCACTCATAATTAAACTCAAAACCCAATGAAAGAGTAGAAATTGAGATGAAGGATATTGTCTTTAAAAAATCCCTAAAATACCGTTGACTATTAAATGAAAAAAAACTAACCAATCACCTCACCTTTCTTATTCTCTCTTTGACTCTTTTACCCTTCTCTCAACTATTTAATAATGGAACCAAGTTGAATAATTTTTCTTCATCAAATTGAATATGAAATATGGTTAAAAATTATTATTGCCATATGCATTTTTGAAATGAATAAACTTTAAAAATACCTTATCAATATTATTCTTTTTCCAACTTACATAATATATAATAAATATTTTTTAAATATGTTGAAAACTTACATAATATATAATAAATATTATTCTTTATTTCAAACTTATATTATTTCTCATATATATTAAATAATTTTTAAACACCGTCATAAAATATTAGTATTATTTGTTTGTTCTAACTTGTAAATTATATTATCATCAAATATTATTTTTTCAAATTTATAGAATAATATAATAAATATTTTTTAAATACCTCATAAAATATTATAATTTTTTTTTTCTAACTTGCAAAATTAGACACATGATGTTTTATTATTTCAAAAATAATGTTAAACACACACGTATATATATTAATCAAGAAGACAATATTTATAAAGACAAATTTACCAACCTTTCCATTCCAATAATTTTGAAAGTGTAAATATATAGGGTAATTGGCCAAATTAAAGTTCTTCAAAATATTCAAATTTTCTCCATTCCAAATTATCTAATTATTCCCCACACTAATCCTAAATATTTTTTAATAAAGATTTAAATATTTAAAACCATTAAAATAAATATTTCTTATTAAAGCAATTTTTTTCAAAGTAATAAGATAAAATCATGAAATCTTCAAAACTATAATTACAACAATATTTTAAATTTTAAAACTAATTTCATAATTTAAATTAATAATTTTAAAAAATAAAAATTTATAAAAATAATTTTTGTTTATTTTTAATTCTATTTAAATATGATTTTTTTTTTATCTCTATTGATAACAATGAAATTATGTTTATAAAAGCAAAATAGTAAAAAATATATATTTCATTTAGTTTACTTATAATGAACAATTCAAACATGATTAATTTTAATTTTATTTCCTATGTGTTAATTTTTGTAGGGAATGTCTTAATGACATAGTTTTGGTAAAAAAAAGAAAAAAAAAACTATCAATAATCATCTTAATGTCAAACTCAAGTTGTTTAAAAATCGTACAAAACTTATTAGGAGCTTTGTACACTCTTGTACACTTGACACATTTTCTTTGTACAGTTAGTGTAATATCCTTATACAATGACACAAATTTCATATCTCTCCTAAGTTATATGTCCATGTAGGTGTATTAATCATATTTTCAATGGTTTGGTTGAGAAATAGTGATGACTTAGGGTCAAATTTTTTTTTCCCAAATATCATTATTGGGAAAATATTGGAATTTTCATGTGATAGTTAAATAAAGTGCATGACATAGGTGTACAATCCTTTGATGACAAGGAAAATTTAAAAAGTGGTTTAGAATCGATTGAAATCATTCACAAAGGATAATCTTGTACACCTTTGTACAATTAGTACATTTTCCTTATACAGTTAGTATAATACCCTCGTACAATGACACAAATTTCATATCCATTCTAAGTTATGTGTTCATGTAAGAGTGTTTAACCATATTTCCAATGGTGTAGTAGAGAAGATGGTGGATGACTTAAGGTCAATTTTTTTTCCCCATATATCATTATTGTGGAAAGTATTGGAATTTCCATGTGGGAATTAAATAAAGTGCATGAACATATGTGTATAATTCGTGAGTGATAGAAAAATAAAAGAATGCCTCATAATCGATTGTAATATTTCTCAAAGGGTAGCCTTGTATACCTTTGTACACTTAGTATATTTCCCTTGTACAATTAGTGTAATATAATTGTACAGTGGCGCAATAAATGAATAAATGATTTTTTTTTTCATATAAAAAAATAGTACTAAACAAGGTTTTCAATTTTCATTTTTAAAAATAGTTTTCATTTTTTAATTAAATGTATTTTCAAAAAGAGACAATATAGAAAATAAAAATTATTTTTAAAAATAAAAACTAGAAAAATATTATAAAACCAAACTCAAATATAATCTATATAATTTTTAACTACTTGTTTTCATTTAAAATAACTAAATATACCTTTCAACCCTTTTATATGTGAAAAATTCAATTTCTATATAATCCACTCCTAAAATTAAGTCATATGAAAACACTTTAATTGAGTACTTCAAATAAAAACTCTTCATCAATCCTCTTTCTTTCTTTTTATTTTTTTATTTTTTTTATTTTAATAAATTTTCGATTAATTCAAATCATTAAAAAAAATCCTTAGTAAACAAATTTGTAACATTTCATATAACTTATTACTAAAAGTCATATCCAAAAAGTTATTAAAATAAAGAAGGAAGAACATTAAAAAAAATTGAACTTTTTATTTTATAATAGTAAAAAAAAACTTTAAAATACTTTTTAGTATAAAAGAAATTAAAATAGTGAATATATTTATTTTAAACAATTTTTTAATCATTAAATTATTTACTTCTAAAATGTAAAAGATAAAAATAAGTGTAAAAGATAATTTTTATTTATTTAAATTAATATTTTTTTAGAAAGTATTTTCCAAAATAGTCTTTGAAGCATTAATATAATTTTTGTTTATTTATAATTTAAAAATAAAAAATAATGTTGATTTTTCAATTATTTATAAAACAATTTAAACAAATAATGAAAAATCTAAAAATGGTTAAATAAGAAAGAATAGTGGCACGTGAAGAGTGGTAGAATAAAGACCAAACTAAGTCAAATGGATATTTTTGTCAATTACTATCTCATATCCTTGTAATTAATTTATGGGTGTTTGGAGGACTTTACCTTAATTATCAAGCCTATGGGTTGAAAAACATAATTTTCCCTTTATTAATTTCAGAAGTTAGAAGACAATCATTAAAAGTCATAAAAAATAATTAAAAAAAATTCTTCATTTTTTATATTATATAATTATGAAACATTTTTATTTTTTATTTTTTATTTTTACTAGAGGAAATTGATACTATAATGTTTAATATTTATAAAACTTTTAAAAAATGATTTAAAAATTATTTATGTTTTCTATTTTTTAAAAATAGTAAAAAAAATTTATCCAAATTAATATTTTTATTATTTAACTCTATTTATTTTTAATTTATATTAAATTAACTAAAATTTGGTTTAAATATTTAATGTTATTCTATAATATGAGTCACTAATTTAAACGGATGTAGTAATCCTATGAATGTTTTATGTTTGATTAATCTACCAACCACTACAAGTCCTAGTAGAATAGAAAGTAACAACAAACCTCCGCAAACTTTCACACCAATGGTAACATTAAATATAAATATTTTACCCAATCGGTAACTGCATAAAACTATGACAATTGCGTTTTTCAAATAAATTGAGAATAAAAATATATTTATATTAATTCTTGTTGATATAGTTTTCCTTAGAACAGGGAAACCAAATCTCCAATAAAAAAGAGATAATAGATAATATTTTGTTTGTAAGAAGAAAATTTGATAATAAATTTAGAATTAAGCAACTAAATCATAAAAATTAAAAATTCAATTCCCTATTTTTACCTATTCCTTCAAGGACAAAACGATTGTATATGAGAAAAAAATGTTTCATAAAAAAGAAAAGGTTTCACAAAATTTTTCTATAAGTTTTAGAAATTACAAAAGAACCATATGTGTGTTCTTACCTTTTGACAAAGTTATCTAGGAATAAGTCACTTCAGAGTCTTAATTGATTTTCAAGATTAGAAAAAACAATTTCATTGTCTACTTTTAGATTATGATCAAAGTGAAAAAATAAGGGGAAAAGTATTTTTTTGTAAAAAGTTTTTCTTTTACTCTCTATAAATGTATTGTCTTATTTTTTAAAGACTTTTTGTAAATTTTGTGTGTGCAGTGATCAAAAGAATCCTTTAGAGTTGATTTTTTAGTGTCAAAATGTTTATACAGTCCAAATTTTTTTTAACATTTTAAAAAATCTTTAAATTTTCTAGGTCTGTATGAATTGTAACTTTTTTTTCAACATAAAATGTTGAAAATATTAAATACGAAAAGGCAGATTTACGATTGTACGATTGATTGAGGGTTTTTTTTCTAAGGTAAATTTGTTTTATTAAAAGGCATACTTTTTTCATCCAAATAATTGAAGTTTATCATTTGATTCTACAAAATATTATAAGACAAAAGTACAAAACTTATTATAATAAAAGTATAGTTTTTATATTTAATCTTCTATTCATAAAAAAAGACCTTAGTATGTATATATTAATATCAATTAATAATTTATTTTTAAATATTTATAAAATTACTTTATCTCTATATAATAAATTAAAGTAATAATTTATTAACTTCAAACTTTTTTTTCTCATTTTCTTCATTCCTATGTTTTTTTCTCGCATTCCTTTCAACACTTATATCTTTTTTCCTCAAAATTTTAATTTTCCCACGACACAACCTAGCCGTGAGGGCAGTGCGAGGCCAGCATGTAAGCAGACAAAATTGACAAGTGCAGTGCAAAGAATGAATGAGGTGCCAAGCCTTTTACTGTCAAATACTACCATTCCTGTTTTGGGTCATTATTCTGTCAAACTCTCTATTGATCATCGCTGTATATGCGACAAAGTCTACACAAACCCTGCTAGTATTTCATATTTTATAACTATCAGAGAAGTTAAAAAAAAACACTCATTAGCCAATACCTCAAACATTGGATGAGACTTTTAATTGTTTTTTTATATAATCTTAATGATTTTTTACGTAGGTATTCATCATTCTAAAAGGAAAATTTCTTCTTCCTTACTTCCAAATATAAAAATATCTCAAGTCTAATACCACAATTTAGAGTAGAAGCATTCGTCTACCATTTTCATTCTCCAATAGAGGATATTATATTCTTACATAAAGCAAGTTGAGAACCTAATGATTTATTCAGAGGTATAGCCTTATGTAGTGCAATGCGACCTAAAATTTAGTGTGGGTAGTATACCTCTAATATGATCGGAAGGGACAATGTATCTTAATTCTGGTTGCTCAAGAGTCAGCAACAAAAAGAATTAGCACACTCAAGTATATTATCAACATTCAGTTGAAATTATATCAATTCTAGTTGACAATTATGTTTTTATTTATTTAAAATCCTTTGAGACCTTTTTTTTTTTTTGGTATGCTTAGGTTCCAAAAAATCATTTTTTTTCATGGGTTATTTATTGAAAAGTATAAAAAAATTTAAAATTAATTAATAACTATTTTATTTCTTAAATTATTTAACCTTTTTATTATCAAAAGGTTAAAGATAAAATAAATAAATTAAAGTTAAACATATAAAATAATATATTCAATTTAAATTTACTTTATTATTTTTTATTTTTCTTTCTAATTTCAATATCCTATACAATGTGCGTTTTCTGTAAGCACATGCAATAATGATGTTATGATTCAAAATTTTAGAACAGGTCTGGAAACAGTATAAGTAGGTCAAAAATATTGAAAGATTTGTTTGCACATTGCGACGTGATTTCTTGCCCTCTTAGTTAGTTTTAGGTGCTTTTGGATTAAGTATGTCACCAATCAAACTATTGGAAAATTTAAATAAGATAGATGAGTGACAATTTGACATATAAGTGTTAAACACCAGTTGGAGGTTTTTTTATCTCTAGTCCAAAGACCTTGCCAATTAATTGAGTGCGAAAAATTAAAAAATTCATATAATTCAACCTTGATTGTTCTTAATTAAGCATATGGGAAGTTTGACATAGAATAAACTACTGTGGACCCCGTATTTCGCACGATGTGTTCCACTCATGGTGAAATTCGCTTTTCATGAGAATATTTATTTCTTTAGAAAATGACTTGGAGTCGCAACTTATTTTTGTTTTAATTTTTTAAAAAGGAAAACAAATAAGAAAGAAAAACCCTAGCGTGACTCCTGAAGGAAAAAGCAAGTCTGCTGAACACCGAATGGGTCCAGGTCAGGTTACTTATTGGAAGTACGAGAAACAACCGTAGTATCCCTCTAGGTCCCTTAAAAACGGTTCTCTACCTTAAATAGAACTGTAGCCAAGAGTATGAAACATTGATGATTCCAAACATGGATAACTGAATAGTAACTCAAATGTATGAAATAGACACGCATGAACTACAATAAATTAATTAACACACTGTCCGCGTACAAGGACGACCTTAGTCACAAGCTGCAGTGCTATCTAAGAACAAGGGCTTAGTCACAAATTAACAATAATCGCAGTGCATTGGTCACTGAATAGGCAAACCAATCAAGATATATCAATCAAACAGTCAATTTGAGAAATCCACATATGTTGGGTCCCACCAAAGCAATCGATCTCGCCATGAATTATCCACAAGTTCCAATTAGTCTGTTAATTATGGAAATTGTCTTTCGTGCTTATTGAGAATTTGAGAAGACAGAAGATTATTGGAAACAAGCAGTGAACTTAAATTCAAACTGTTTCGGGACGAAAAATTTGGATTTTGAAATTTATTTCAAAATTGGAGTCTCGAGGTATTGTTATTTGAAAAATCGAAGTCAGGGAATTAAATTTGAGGATCGGCAGAAACTTGGAGAATTAAAATTTGAAGAAACCGGACTTGATCCATTATTTGGAGAAGCCAAAAATTGTTGAAATTTAATTATATTAATTGGAATCTTGCTAATCGTTTGAGTCAAGGTGGAATTCTTTTGAAAGATATAACAAATAAAATGCTTAATATAATATAATAATAATATAATAATATAATATAATAAATAAAAACAATTAATTAATAATAAATAAAATAAAATCAATAATGTGAAATGGAATTTGTAGAAATTGAGAGTTGAAATTTAGAAATTGAATTGTTGGAGGGTTATTTAGAGATGAAATTTTAAATAAATGAATAAATAAATGAATGGATAATAATAATAACGAAAGTCATAATGATTAGATAAATAACTGTGAAAATTGGAAATTGAATTTAGAGATTGAAAATTTGAAGAATTATTTAGAAATGAAGTTTTAAACAAATGAATAAATAAATAAATAAATAACTAAAGTAAAGTGATACGAATAAGTTGAGTCAACAGAATATACGTGAATGAATAAATAAACGATTAATGACAATAAGCAAAAATATAATGATTAGATAAATGATGGCGACTCATGGTAGCTTAGCTTTAAGGCGTATCAAACAAAATATATCCTTAATACTTTTATAAAGTAGCCAAGCTACTATAGCATAGTGTTCTAGGAATCGTTCATTAGGAAGGTTTTCGCAAACAACAAGTTGATATTCAAATTAGGAAAATAGGTGATATTCTTATGGTGTTAGCTTTAAAAAAGATGTTAATGTTTTAGAAAGATTTTAAACTAATCTAAGTAAACATTAAAAGACTAAAATGAAAGGTGTAAAAAACAAGTTTCTCAAGATAGGATAGCTATGCTCTGGCTCTTAGCAAATTGGAAAAATCTCAGGATACGCTCTCGCGTTGGTTGCAACTATGGGATGCTTGCTTTCCCGAACGGTATGAAGATTAGCAAATCAAGTTTATCCTTTAAAATGGCAAAACAGATGGAGTGAATTTCATCAATGGAATTATTTTCACCTTAGACTTCCTTTGAATGGCTCTAAGAGATAACTAATGTCTAAAGCAAAAGCTGACCAATATTGGCAAACTCAAAGTCAATTCATGTGATAACTCACCTTCAATGGCCATTGAAATTGGTTCTAACGATTTAATACAAACTATGAATTGAAACCTCACTTCAATAGCTTGTAGGAGATAACTAATGGATAGAAATTCAAAGCTTATCAAGTATTGGGTGTTGGAAGTTGTCCAAAGGAAAATAAAAACCAAACTTTGCATTAATGAACCTTAAGAAAAACGTCTACCTACCTTCCAGGTGCGAGAAATTTCCATGGGATTGCATCCAAGCCATCACTAACATCCATACTTTGAGAACTAAAAGTTTTTAGCAATCATCCTTTGAGGAAAGCCCATCAGAGGCTGTTTGTACTGGAGAAAATAATATAGTAAAAGAGAAAAGAGAAACTAGAGAGCTCTGTATATTTCTCTAAGTGTAAACGTAACACGGCATTCATAATTCAAGAGGTGATTTCCACCCCTTATATATCTTTACAAAAGCAAAAAGCTTGTGATTGGTTAGTTACAAGGATAGAAGAAATTAATCAAAAAATACATAGGAAAAATATCTAAAGGGAGTCGCAAAAACAGAGAAAATTTCGCACCACCGCATGGGTTAATGCGAATTTGAAGTGTTATGCGAATTTCGCATAACACCTCCATGTGTTCGATGCGAAATTTTCGCAACAACTGGAGCAGTTGGCTTCGAAACCATATCTTCCTCATTCAGCTCCAAATCGTACACGGTTTGAAGCGTCTGGATTCTTGACTTCCAGAGCTTTGAAAATGGTTATATAGCTGTAAAAAAATGGACTCGGGAAGTCGACTCAAAAGTGTGAAAGAAGACTGCAGCTGCTGTCCTCTTTGCTTCTCTTCACTTTGCTTTCCTCTTCTCCATTGTTCTTTCCTTGCATACTTTGAACGACTTTGGCAAAGGGCTATGGAGCTCCAAAGCTTGGTTCTTCATGAATTTGAGCTTCCAAAAGCTTTGCCATAACTTGTCCAAGTAGCTCGTCCATCATTTGGCATGCTTGAATTGATTCATAAGCTGATAAAAACATGTAAACTTGCCACAAAATGGTTAAAACCAATTACTAAGGACCTTAATGAATTAATTGGGTTAAATGAATATGATTACTACTCAAAGGTGCTTAAAACCATTATAATTAGGTCTACAAAATAGCACTTTTTGGTAGTAATCAATAAATAATTGTGAAGACTAGAAATTGAATTTAGGAATTGGAAATTTGAATAATTATTTAGAAATGGAGTTTTAAATAAATGAATAAGTAAATAAATAAATAAACGGAATAATAGTAATAACGAAAATAATAATGATTAAATAAATAATTGTGAAAATTGGAAATTGAGTTTAGAAATTGGAAATTTGAAGAATTATTTGGAGAAAGAATTTTAAATAAATGAATAAGTGAACAAACAAATAAACGGAATGATAGTAATAACGGAAATAAGAATGATTGGATAAGTAATTGCGAAAATTGGAATTTTGGAAATTGGAAATTAAATTTTGAGATCAGAATTTTGTGGAATTGTTGAAAAATGGATTTTTTTTTTAAAAAGGAATGAATAAATAAATAAATAATAATAATAATAATAATAATAATAATTAAATAGACAAACGTGAAAAATAGGATTTTGCTGACCTAAAATTCTAAGGAGGGATAAGCGTATGAAGAATGAAGATTATTGGAAGAACTAAAAATTGGAAAACTATTTGCAAAAAGGGATTGGGGGA